>RCUC01119032.1:0-20985 GCA_003697995.1 Taxidea taxus jeffersonii
AGCTCCCCGCGGCTCGCAGCGCTCCTCCCCTCCCCGGACAGGACAGGGACAGGCCCAGGCCCGTCCTGCCCTGCACCTGCTCCGGGGGCTTCCTGTGCAAGCGGTGGGGTCTGCAGGAGCCCGCACACCCTTCAGGACTTCGGCTCAAAGTCTTCGGGACCGCGGGGATGTTAGAACAGGACTTGGACCAAAATCCTCCTAGGAGGGAGTCAGCAGGTGCCCATTTGAGCACTGGTGGATCAGCGGCAGGGGTCAGCTCGGACCCTAGGGCTTTAGCACCGTGGAGCTCCGTACGGTGGAACCATGGGGCCGGAAGGAGTTCCGTGCTCCAGGTAGCAGCTCCCCGTTCCAGAACAAGTCAGAGGCCGGCCAGCCAGGTGGGACAGCGGATGCGGGACAGAGCGGCCCCACGTAGCACCACAAATAGGGCAGCGACGTGGCGGGCCGGATGGGAGATGAGCTGCTTTGAGCCCAAGGCCTGGGAGCCTCCTTGGATGCATAGAGAGCTCTATGCCAAGAGCATGAACATGAGTAGCTCAAAGCCAGGGAAACTGAGGACATGCCAACAATTCGATGCCTGAAAAATTTCAGTTATGTATGAAGTTTCTGGAAAGAAAATCTGGGCCCTCAATCTAAACTGATAGCCTTCAAGCCAGATGCCCTGCCCCACCTCTTTTAAAAACCCTTCTCTCAGGTCATTCTTTTGAGCACCGTCTTTCTGATTTTAGGACGAGGGCATGATATGAGGTGGCATTCCTTGTTTCCAGCAACCCAGGAAAAGAGCAGAAGGCAAAAGGCTGTTCCCATTCTCTACTCTGAGAAGCTCAGATGCCCAACCTGTTGGCCCTTGGCGCCGTAAATGACCTTGACCCACACGCAACAAGGTTCCTGCCTTCTAGCTCTGAGTGCTGGGGTTGCTTCTGCTGCGGAACCAGTGTCTGCTGTCGAGATGATGGAGCTTCGCCACCTCCTTGTGCCCTCCCCCGGTTCTTGTTTGCTGCATCATTTACGAGAAACGTGTGCTGTGGCAGCCCTATAGCCAGACACTGATAGTGGGCACTCTGGTACAGGGTTTTGTGTTTTTCCAGGGGTTCTGGTAAGCAGTAGTTCACTTATTCTTACATTCCTAATCACTGGTAAATTATGGAAGATATAAATACATTCTCTTTAAAAAAAAAAATAGAATACTTCACATAAAGTTCCTTTGGCTGCTCTCCTTTCTCCTGCTCCCCAAAGGTAATCCCTCTAGCTATCTTTAGATGTGTTTATATTTCTACACACATTTTGATGTGTCCTGTTACATTGTGTGTGTGTGTGTGTGTGTGTGTGTGCGCGCGTGCACGCATATCACAGTACAAATGTAATTTTGCAACATGATTATTTTTTACTTTGTTACTTTGTTAAGGGAGTGAACTTTATTTTTGGGTTCATAGCAGAATTAAATATAAGGTACAGAGGTTTCCCATAGGCCCCCTCCCCTGACACGTGATGGCCTGCCCGTTACCAGGATTTCCACCAGAGCCCTACATTGGTTACAAATGGTGAACCCAGGCTGACATGTCATAGTTACCACAGTTTACACGAGGGTCACTCTTGGTCTTGTGCATTTGATGAGTTGCCCGAATGTGTAATGTCATGGGTCCACCATGATGACATCACACAGGGTAGTTTCACTGCACTAAAAATCCCCTGTGCTCCGCCTGTTCATTCCTCCCCCAACCCAATGCCTGGTAACAACCCATCATTTTATTGTCTCCATAGTGTTGCCTTTTCCAGAATGTCCTACAGTTGGAATCCTACAGTATGTGGGCTTTTCAGATTGGTTTCTTTCCCTCAGTGACCGGCACTTAAGTTTCCTCCATGTCTTCCCATGGCTGGAGAGTTCATTTCTTTTTAACTCTAGTTACAGTCCATTGTCTGGATGGACCACAGTTTATCCATTCACCTGCTGAAGGATAGGTCTTGGTTGCTTCCAAGTTTGGGCAATTATGAATAAAGCAGCTATAAATATCTATGTGAAGGTTTTTGTGTGGACGTAAGTTTTAAGATCCTGTGGGTAAATACCAAGGATCATAATTACTGGATCTCATGGTAAGAATATGTTTGGTTTCATAAAAAACCACCAACTGTCTTCCAAAATGGCTACGCCATTCTGCACTCCCACCAGCAAAGAATGAGAACTTCTGTTGCCTCCTATCCCCGCCAGCTTTGTCAGTGTTCTGGATTTTGGCCATTCTAATAGGTGTGTGGTGGTATCTCGTTATGCCTTAAATTTGCATTTCCATGGATGTGCGATGTTAAACGTTTTTTCCTATGCTTACTTGCCATCTGTATATCTTCTTTGGTGAGTTGTCTGTTCAGATCTTTTGCTTATATTCCAATTAGGTTGTTTGTTTTATTATTAGTGAGATTTAAAGTTCTGTATACTTCTGGATAACAGTCTTTTAACAGATGTGTCTTTTGAAAATATTTTCTCCCAGGCTTGCCTTCTAATTCTCCTGACATTGCCTTTCCCAGAACAGAAGTTTTTCTTTTTAATGAGCTCCAGCTTATCAATATTTTTATGGATTGTGTCTTTGGTGTTGAATCTAAAAATTCATCTCCAAACCCAAGGTCATGCAGATATTCTCCTCTTATCTTCTCGGAGTTTTATGCATTTTGCAGTTAGATTATAGTCCATTTTGAGTTAATTTTTGTGAGAGGGTATAAGGTCTGTGTCTATCTAGATTCATTTTTTGCATGTGGATATCTTGCCTCATTTGTTGAAAAGATTATCTTTGTTTCATTGTATTGCCTTTGCTCTTTTCTCAAAGATCACGTGATTATATTTTTGAAGGTCTATGGCTGGACTCTCTATTCTGTTCCATTGATCTGTTTATCTTCTCCATTGCCAACACCACACTGTCTTGAGTACAATCGTTTTTAGTAATTTCCTGAAGTTGGGTAGTGTCATTTTTCTGATTTGGTTCTTTTATTTCAATGTTGTGTTGGCTATTCTGGGTCTTTTGCTTTTCCATATGAACTTTAGAATCAGCTTATCAATATCCAAAAAGTAACCTGCTGGGATTTTAACTGAGATCATATTGAATCTATACATCAAAATAGGAAGAAACAACATTGACAGTATTGAGTCTCCATATCCATGAACATGGGTTATCTCTCTATCTATTTAGTTCTTCTTTGGTAACTTCCATTGGTGTTTTGTAGTTTTCCTCTTATACATATTTTGTTAGGTTTATATCTAAATATTTCATTTTGGAGGGATGCTAATGTTTTTAATTTCAAGTTGCTAATTTTTTTAATTTAATTTCAAGATGCTAATGTTTTTAATTTCAAGTTCCATTTGTTTTCAATATTTTCCTTGACCTTAGCAAGACAGATTTGAGCTTCTCACAATTAAGTGATATTAACTGTAGGGTTTTTTAAAATATATATTTCCTTGATTAATTTGAGCAAATGTTCCTCTATTCCTGGTTTGTTGAAAATGTTTATCATGAATGAGTTTTAGATTCTGTCAGATGCCTTCTCTGCATCTATTCATATGAGCATGTGATTTTTCTTCTCTAGCCTATTGATACAATAGGTTGCATTAATTGATTTTCAAATGTTGAGTCTGAACACCTGGGATAAATCTTACTTGGTTGTGGTGTACAATTGTATGCATGTGTATGCATTCGATTTACGAAAATTCTTTGAGGATTTTTGCCCCATGTTTATGAAAAATATCAGTCTGTGGTTTTTTTCTGTGCAATGTCTTTGTCTGATTTTGATGTTTATCTCTTCATTTTTAAGTGACATAATTGCCTCCTTAAAAAAGTCCAAATAAGGGGGCACCTGGGTGGCTCAGTGGGTTAAGCCACTGCCTTCGGCTCAGGTCATGGTCTCAGGGTCTGGGATTGAGTCCCACATCGGGATCTCTGCTCGGCAGGGAGCCTGCTTCCCTCTCTCTCTCTCTCTGCCTGCCTCTCTGCCTACTTGTGATCTCTGTCTGTCAGATAAATAAATAAAATCTTAAAAAAAAAAAAAGTCCAAATAAAAACGTGTATGATTTCTACTTATTTTTAAAGAGCATTCAAAATATGCACGTTATTTTAAAGAACAAAAGGACATTTAAAAATCCCCTTTAGCTTATTATCCAGTACTAGTTGCTTAAAATACATAATCACGTTCAAAGTAAAACCAGTCAAAGCCAAGTGTGAATGATAATGCCTTATCACCAGCAATGTCTCCCATCCAATGGTACTTCACAGTTTTACACGTCTATTGTTTCATTTTATTCTCACGAGTGGGCTGGTATTGCTATGATTTCCCTTTGCAGATCAGCAAACGGTGACGTGGGGATGCATGCCTTCCTTGTGCTGAAATGAAACTGAATGTTCTAGCTCCTAATCCAGGTCTTTCCACCAGAAATATAAGCTTTCCTCCATGGGCCTTTTTCTTGCCTCCCTGAATCCCAGTTTTCCCCAGCATCTTTACTGAAGGCCTCTGACTGGAAGCTCAGGGCTAATCCAGCCTACAGAGCAAGAGGTACAGTTTACCCTCCTTTTGCGCAGCCCCCCCCCCCACCTACCTCATCAGCCCCCATCCCCTCGTTGTAGGACCATCTGAGACGCAAGCCGGGGTGGGCTGCCCAAGAGCCCTGCATACGCACATTGCTCCTTTCTATCCTTCTATCCATCTCGTCCCGCTGCTGACCTCAGACTTCTGTGTGACCAGAAATGACACACTCCCTGCTCTTAGCCATGGCATAAGACCTAAAGTTAAAGCCCAAGAATCTGTGTGCCTTGACATCTGGCAATATTCAGAGGGCCTCAGAGGGCCTAAGGGCATGTTCCGCTCCCCACTCAGCTCCCATGGACATGGCCTCCTCCCAAACCTCCTCATTACAGACACCGAACCCAGTGCCTGTTCATTCCCTGGTAGTGGGCTTCACTTCCCTGAAAGCTCCCGGAATGGTTTGAACAAGCTAATCATATCCCCCACGGGCGTCAGCCCCTGATGCTATGGAGCCTCCTCCCACAGCCCCTGCTGGTTCCCTCCGCTCCTGCAAGCAGTCAGGGTTCCTTGCTCTCTTTGCACTCTCCGTCTCACTCTGCGCCCCTGCTTACGAGCGCGACCTGCTATTTAGAGAGACATGAGTGCCAAACGTTAACGACCCTGGGGAAGGTAAGATGTCCGCATCCAGGGGCTATTAGATCCCTGTGACGTCCACCACTTTGGGCCATGACCTCGCACAAACTAGCTGCATGCCTTCAGTTTTTATTTTAGAGTGTAGCCTTTTCGGAAACTACTCTGCAGTTATTTTAAATGTATGGGTTATTTGTCACAAGCGATGGGTTTATATTGGTTGGTTCAGAGAATGGAGAGAGATGAGGGCCTGGAGACCAGGGCCAATCAGAAAGCAAGAGGGGGGCAGAGAAGACTCCTAAGTGGGGCTCCCCAGGGGCACAGGGGAAAGGACCAAGTCCCTCTCTCCCAAGAGACATCTCATTAGAGCCCGGCACCGGTCTGCAGGCATCACGCTGGCCTGCTGCGAATTTGCCTCTGTTCAGGGTCTCCCTGTAAATGGGGCAGAGGTGGGCTTCCGGGCCACTCCAGCTGACCAATTAAGGCAGGCCCAAACTTAAACATTTTTGGGCCCCTGGCCCTTGCAGTGACCCCTCTAGCCCCCAAGGAGAACATTCTCCTGCCTTCTTTGCTGGTATTTAGAAACCACTGATGTCAAAAACCCCCTCTCCATCCTCCCCGAGAGGCAGGCAGCAAAGGAAGGCGAGGGCACACAAGCATGGCGCTTGTTCAGAAATCCGTTTGCACCTGGAGAGAACAGCAGATTTCTCTTCCTGGCACTTTCTCGTAGACATACATCCTTCAAGGCACACAGAGCAAGGAGCCCAGCCAGTCCTTCTGGACTCTTCCTCCTGCCTGCTTAGGTGGGCCTGGCACAAGGTAGAACAGCACTGGAGTGTTTTCTTGTAGTTGCTTTGCCCCCCAATTCTGCATTTATACAAATATCAACATGACGTTTAAAAGTCTCTGTCTCGCTCTTATTCGCAGTTAGGATCTGTGAATTATTCCCCGGGAATTCTGCAGTGCTCAAACCCGGCTGCATGTTTGCATAGTGTTCCTGTGGCAATATACGAGGCCCTTGCTGGGCCTGCGCGTTTTCTCCGGGCTTTGGAATGAATCCTTATATAGGATCCATTTTAAACCATAAGCCTAGTTGCACAGCGGGGCCAACATCTGGAACAGCGGAAGACGGTCGGATAACATTGCGAACTATAAAATATGATACTTATTAACTTTTTCCTGTGTTAAAAATATTTTTAAGTAATGGAAGCAATCTGATAGCACATTTGAAAAAACTTTACTGCTCAGAAGATCTAGAAAGAAAAAAATTCAGTCCTTTTAGGGTTTATTTCATTTCTTTTTGCTTGAGTTGCACTTTTTCCAATTTTAGAACATCATTACCTTTGCAAAAATGGATTTTGCTCCAAAAGCACTCTCACACACTTGCTTTTTTGTAGGTACTAATGTCACACTGAGCCACAGAAAAACAAGCCGTACATCAAGGTATTAATGAGCAAAGCAGTTCTGCGGGGGGAGGGTTCGTTGTCATCCCGGTCCTCCTCGGGTGTGGCCGCGCCACGGGCAGGGGTTTGCAGGTTTCCGACCGCCCACGCGTGGGAGCTCCGCATGCCCCTGCAGAGTCTATCCAGAAAACCACTCCAGCCGCTAAAGGGCACGAGGAAATCTCAACCAGAGCTGGGACCGTCCTGACCATCGGGGCGCAGGGCTACGAAGTGGGTGGCAAGACACAAATGCCCTGAGCAGGACCCGCCCTGGGACGGGCCGCCGCCCCTCTGCTTTCTGGAACCCGAGTCCTGGCCCTAAATGTCCCCGCGCCAAACTCAAGTCTAAAACAGCTCAGAAATGTTGCTGCGCACAGTTGTTCCCGCAAGAAAGGGACTTTCCCAGAAGGTATGGAGAGACAGAGGGACAATGTGGAGCAGACACAGACTGACGGCAAACATGCCTCCGTTAATCACATGAAAAGAGATTAAATAAATCTTTAGCCCAAAACACCGGAAGTCTGCCAATTCAGCAAACACAGAGAATCAGCAAATCATTTTTTTCCAGCCGTCCAGGTTAGTGAAACAGCCTGTCTCTGGCTTCCTGATGCTGCGAGAGCTTCCGAAAATTTAGACGGCAGCATTCCAGCCCCTGCAAGGCCAAGGCCTCCCTGATGGCCAACGTCTAGGAGGGCAAGAGGAGACGGCCGTGCACACGTGTTGCTCTGAGGAGCAGAAAATACCAAGATCACAGCCCCAGCCCAGGCTGGAAGCCAGACACCCTGCAGATCCCGCTCGGAGGTCGCCCCCAAATAGTCTCCCGCACGCTCCACAGGAAGCTCGCCAAGCAGGTGTGACGGTGTCGGCTTCATGGACGCAGACAGGGAGGCTCATGGAAGCCAGTGTTTTCCCAACAGAACAGAGAAAGGAAGAGGCCCAGATAAAGCCAACCCAGGTCTCCAGATTCAGCTACTCCCGGAACGGTCTTCTGTTAGGTAACTACATAGTCACGATGAATTGTTTTTTCATTATTGGAGAAATCACCTTCCAGGAATGTTTGCACCTTTAAGAGAGAGTCAAGGACAAAGACACCAAGAACTGCTCGGTGGACCGTCCCGGGTGTGGAAAGGCCAGCGAGCGGCTGGACGTGCCCCGAGGAGGGTCAGGGCGACGGTGGTATTGTGCTTCCCGAGCGCGGCGCCTACGTTTTCGCACTGGCTGTGTGAAGAGTCCTTTCACGTTTCAGACTCATTTTCTCATTTTGCAGAGGAAGCAGCTAAGGTTCACACAGGTTAAATGACTCACCTGAGATCAGGCGAACCTCAGGAGCCAGACACGACATCCCACAAGCGTGGAAGAGGACTAAGCCCAGGAAGTGTCGCCTGAGTTATGTCCGTCCTAAAATCCGACTCATGCATTCCCATGTCCTAAAGATTCTGGGGAAATATCCCAGGGAACACGTTCATATGGCGCTTCTCGCCCACAAAGTAACTAATTTTTCGTAGTTATCTGTCACTTACGAGGGAAGCGCCGGGCTTAGCTGCGACCGGCTGACCACGAAGCCTCCTAAGGCAGGTGGTCAGCCCTGAGTGGTCAGTCCTGAGTGGGCTTCTCACTCGCACACGAGGATAACTGGGCTTTTCCTGCAAAATGACGCGGGTTCAGGTGAGGCTATTCAGCTGCACTCCAGACAGCAGAGCACTGGCTCTGAGAGGCGTGTCTGGCCGCACGAGTGCAGAGCGAGGCATCCCTGCTTCTCGGGGCAGCCGGCAAGCCCAGGGACCTTCCTGACTCCAGAGCAACCTCTCCTGTTTCGGGTTGGCACTGCCCATGGCTCCCCGCAGGACAGGATCTGAGCCGGATGCTTCACAGCTTGGCTCAGGGGCAGGGGTCGGCTTGTCCAGGTGGCGGGTGGGAGCTGGTGTCCAGCGGGACAATGACCAGCACACACGGGGGCTCTGACGGCCATAACCGATACCATGGAAGGGGCGGCCTGAGAGACAGACTCGGCGGCTCACAACCCTGGAGGCTGGAAGTCCAAGATCAAGGTGCTCACCCACCGGGTTTCTGGTGAAGCAAGTCCCAACAAATGCAGTGTCACCATGTTATACAACTTTTCCCAAAGCCCATATAACCCAGATTTTATGGCTTTTCCTTTGTCTTAATTTCTGACTTCAAAATGTTTAAAATACCAAGTTTCCATTTAACTGGGAAACTACCTTCAGAGTTTATTCTTTTCTTATATTTTCTACTATTATTGTGACTGAGAGCTGTAGTGAGGAACTTGAAAAGCCGCCAACGATGAAAGCACGCAGGCATAATAATGAAGGGAAAGAAGATCGATCTGAAGAGTGAATTAGTGGGTGAAAATATAAGATTAAGGCATTTTCTCAGAAACCTACAGGAAAGGCTGGAGAGGTAGGAAATATGAAAGAAAAGCATAGAGGAATGACAGTAAAAACACTAATATCTGGGCAACAGAAATCCCAGGAGGGACCAATAAAACCAGAGCAGAACGAATACTTGGAAAAAGAATGCAGGTATATTTCCTGGAAAGAAAGAAAGATAAAAACTCAAAGAAGTTTTTAAAAAGACGGGAAAAATAAGGGAAAACAGCACATATGGACATATTACAGTGAAATTTAAGACCACCAAACCAAGAACACTCCCAAAGCTCCCGTGCGTAATGATAATTAAAGGAAAACAGATTTGAACCTAGAATAGTATTTCTAGAAAAGCTACCATTCACATGGGAAGACGTGCCGGAACAATCCCTGTCCCAGAGGGTTTCCATACAAAGACCCACCTGTTGTGAGAAAACACTTGGGGGAAAGTCCTAAACCTAAGAGAGCTAGACCCCTAGACATCACTGTAAAAGACGGGGAGTTCAAAGAAGCCAAATATTTTGGTGACATTTATTCCTGGGAAGAACCCAGAATCTAACCCATGGGCAGTATCAACATAGAAGGGGTGGGGGAAGATCACCAAGGGATATGGAAGTGTGGTAGCTTACTTCCTTGTGAGGAGAAAAACACAGACACTGATAAGCTTAAGAAGTCCGTGAGGATCAATGGGAGCACCTGGGGGCTCAGCTGGGTCAGTGTCTGCCTTGGCTCAGGTCAAGATCTCAGGGTCCTGGGATGGAGGCCTGCCTTGGGCTCCCTGCTCAGCAGAGTCTGCTCTTCTCTCTCTGTCTCTCCCTCGGACCCTCCCCACGGATTGCTTTTTCTCTCTCTCTGAAATAAATGAATAAAATCTTTTTTTTAAAAAAAGAAAAAGAGTCAGTAAAGATCAAAGCGCATGAGAACTTGTGTTGAGTGAAGACAATTGTCAAAGCATACATGCCCAAGGCTCAAGCCAGCAGAGAGAATGGCCATGTGGTAGAAAGCAGAAACGAAACCTACAGGAGGAATTCAGCAAATTAAAAATATAAGACAGGAGAAGTGAGTTGTTTCCTATGAGTAATTACAATAAATGAAAATAGGTTAAATTCACCAACTGAAAGACAGATCGAGAAAAACACTGAGGACAAGAAGACAGAGAAATGAAAATAGAAGGGTTAAAATCTTATACTGAGCAAATATGAACTGAAGGGAAGTTGTGCAGTAATCAGAATTTCCAACAAAATAGGACATATAAGCCCCAAAATACGGTTAAGATCCGAAGGGTGACATTACCTGCTGGTAAAAGCCCAGAGAGAACCAGGAGCTAAATCCATAGTAAATGTCAATACCGCCTCAGCCCATGCAAGCCGCAAGGGCCAGGACCTCAGGGAGCAGGGGCTAAGTCAACGAGCCTCAACAAGACTTTAGCACATCTTTTCCCAAAAGGGACAGAACAAAAAGATAAAATCTAAGCATAGCTGTCCAAGACCCAAATGATGTCCTCAATCAGCTTGAGCCATCACATAACATTTATATCACATGAGATTTACAAAAATAGGCCAAACATGGATCACTGTCATTCAGGTTTCATTCCACTACAATATTGGGATAAAACATAGAAATTACTGGGGCGCCTGGGTGACTCAGTCGGTTCAGCATCTGATTCTTGGTTTCAGTTCAGGTCATGATCTTAGGGTCACGAGATCAAGCCCTACATGGGGCTCCCTGTGGGTGTGGAGTTACCTTAGATTCTCTCTCCCTCTCCTTCTGCCCCTCCCTTGCTCTTTCTCTGTCTCTCTAAAATAAATAAATAAATAAAGTGCACCATTCACTCACGTTAGTGTCCTTATAGACGTATGTACATACTCTGCTTGTAGAACATTTTCAGTTCCCTGGAAGAAGCCGTCAGCAGTCACTTAAGACTTCCCTCCCCAACCTTACCCCCCACCCTGGGCCCTGAACAAACAATAATCTACTTTATGTCTCTCTTGATTTGCTTTTTCTGGGCATTTCATTTAAATGGTCTATGGTATGTGGACTTTTGTGACCACTTCTTTTACTCTGAGTAATATGTTCAAGATTTGTCTACATTGTAACATATATCAGCAATTCATTTTTTTACCGTTGCCAAATAATGTTGCATCCCACGGCTAGACCCCATTTTGTTTATCCATTCATTAGTTGACGGAAATCGGGTTGTTTTCACTTTGGGGCTATTATGAATGATGCTGCTATGAATGTTTGCATATAAGTTTTTGTGTGGACGTGTGGTTCATTTCTCTTGGATATAAACTTAGGAGTACAATTGCTGGGTCATATGAAAACCCTATATTTTATGTTATTAGAAACTAATAAACTGTTTCTCAAAGTGGTTACACCGTTTTGTATTCCCACCAACAATGTATGTGTGTTCCAGCTTCTCCACATCAACACCTGCTGTTGTCTGTCTTTTTGATGACAGCCATTTTGGTGGATGTCAAGTGCTATTTCATTATGGTTTTTATTTGCATTTCTCTGGTGACTAATGTTCAGCTTTTGTTGTGTGTATTGGTCATTTATGTGTCTTTTTCACAGAAATGACTATTCAAGCCCTTTGCTCATTTTTAAATTGGGTTGTCTTTTAATTTTTGAATTGTCAGTGTTCTTATATATTTTGGACACAATCCTCTTATTAGTTATATGATTTACCAATATTTTTCCCAGCCCATGCATTGTCTTTCATTTTATTTACAATGTCCTTTGAAGCGCGAAAGCTTATACTATTGATGACATCCAACTTTTCAGTCTCTCTTTGATTTTGATATTATAGCTAAGAAATCATTGCTTAACCCAACATCACAAAGATTTATTGCCATATTTTCTTTGAAGATTTTTATAGTTTTAGCTCTTACATTTAGTTCTATGGTCCACCTTGAATTGATTTTTTCTGTATGGTGTGAGGTAGGGGTCTAATTTTATTCTTTTGCATGTGGGTATCCAAAGAAGCCAACATCATTTGTCGAAAAGAGGATTCTTTCTCCATTGAATTGCCTTAACACTTTCATCAACGGGCCATAAATAAGGGATTTTATTTTTTTTTAATTCAGTTCTCTTCCATCGACTTAGGTACCACACTGTTTTGATTACAGTAGATTTATGGTAAGTTTTAAAACCAGGGAATTTGAATCCTCTGAATTTGTTCTTTACCAAGATTGTTTCTGTGATTCTAAGTCCCTTCCATTTCCCTTTGAATTTTAAGTTCAGCTTATCAGTTCCTGTAAAAAGTCAGGTAGAATTTCATAGTGATTGCATTCAACTGTACATAAATGTAGGGAATATTTTCATTTTAACATCATATGTTCCTATCCATGGACACAGAATATCCTTCCATTTATTTTGGTCTTCTGTGATCTTTTTTTCAACAGTGTTTTGTAGTTTTCAGTATAAATGAAACTACACTTCCACTGTTAAATTTATTCTTAAGTATTTCATCCTTGTTGATGCTACTCTAAGTGGAACTTTTAATTTCACTTTCAGATTGCTTATTGCTTATATATTATGGAAATACAATTTTTTGTATTGATTTTGTATCCTATAAACTTGCTGAACTTGTTTATTAATTCTAATACATTTTAAGTGGTATGGAAAACTTTTAAGAAATAGATAAGTCTTCCTATACAATTCTTTAAAATAAAATGCTAGAATGAATAAAAAGTTGCCCAGCACATTTTTATGAAGATTGTATCATTTTGATTCCAAAATCAAATAAAGGTAATGTAAGAAAAGAAAATAAAGTTTCAAAAATCCTAAATAAAATTTTAGTCAAAAGATTCCAACATTATATTTAAACAATCATAAATCATGACCAAGAAGGGTCCATTTCAGCAGTTCAAGGAGAATTGAATATCAGAAAAGTAATTTTTTACTTTTCTTTTCTACTAATTGTTTAAAGGGGGAAAGTTATATGATTATCTCACCAAGTCAATGACATAAGAAAGTATTTGATGGCTTAATACAAAATCTCTCAGCATACAAGATCATAGAAGATTTCCTTAAGGCCAAGGTTACATGTCAAAATATAAAGCAAATATACATAAAGAAACAACTTTAAATGCATTCTCTGTAAGTTTTGGGGGTGGAAACAAGAATACCCACTGTCATAGCAACCTTAGCCAATGGTATAAGGAAAGAAAATTAAAACAAGTTAAATTGAAAGGAAAGAGATAAGATCTCATTATTTGCATTTGATATGATTAACTAAAGATGAAAATATAGCTGACATTAAACTAAGTTAGAAGCTTTAATTAGGTTGTTAAATATAAGATAATCTTACAAAACAAAGAAGCATTTCTCTATGCCTGAAGCATCCAACTAGAAAATAAGATTTATAATAACACAAATTTAGAAATATATATAGACGCCTTATATCTAGCACCAAGATTTGGCTTCTAAATAGCACTCTGTAATAAAAAGAACAGCAGTTTATTGAAGAAAAGGCTAACTCCAGGGCTGGGGCATGGAGAGTACCAGCGGAGCTAGACCCTGTCGTGGTGTGAAGAAGGAAGGAAGTGGTCAAGGAATAATGAGGCATATCCAGAGGACACCGGAGTCAGCTTGTATGGTCAGATCTGGAGTGACTGAGCAACACAATAAATAACGGTAGTAATAGATTGTTATCTGTACAACAACATGAATGTCCATAAGTTCATGCTGATATAAAAATGTACAGCTTTTCCTTATAGTAGAATCCCAACTCACATAGAGGGAGTGATGGACATTGAAAATCTCATTTTGCAAACACCCCAATCATAATTCTTGCAGGCAAAAAAAAAATCATCAGTAGATGCTAAAATTAATGGGTGAAAGTGTGGTGAAAAATAGGATATTAGCACAGCCTCAAAGTATCTCTCTATCATATGCTCATTAATTAAAAAGAGAAAAATAATAACTTAGCTGCAGAGAAAACTGACAGGCACCACCTTAACCATGTTACCAAAGCTGAAGAGAGTTATGAAAATCATGTACCCTTTGTTCCAATGCCCTGAGGGGGCACAGAATCCCTTATGCGCACGCTTTCCAGGTTTGACAAATAGAAATATGGAATGCCCAGTAAAATTTGAATTTCCAATAAACAATGAAACATTTTTTAGCATAAACTTGTCCCATGCAATCTTTGGGTAGCCTGTTTTGTACAACCACAGTTACATGGTATGCTTGCATTTGGTCATGAGGACACCCAAATTTAATCATGAAGAATCATCACACAAACCCAAATAGAGAGACACTCTACAAGCCAGCAGTCCAATAATTCCCCCTTCAGTCAGTATATCTTTCAGCGGTGTTAAATTTACAAAAGGCAAGAAATACCAAGAAAGTATCCTAGAAATGGAAGGAAAATGGCGGGTGGCCGCGGGTCCCGTCCAGGGCAGACATGGGAGTCTCTGACTCAGGTCCAAGTGCGCCGGCAAAGACACACCGGGCCGCCCGGAGGCTATGCAGGTGGGCTCGAGGGACATCAAAGCCCCACCCCCGTATGGTTTCGAGGGGCTCAGGTGTTCACACGGGGCTGGGACCACAGGACCACACGGGTTCCGCCCTGGGGGGCTCTCCAGCGTGCTCGGGTGTCTCCCTCCAGGTCTGATGCTTCTGTAACTTTCCCTGGAGAAAACCCGGCGCTGTCCCTTCGTCTCCAGACGTGGGAGTTGTCCCAACGTAGTTTATTTCTTTCTTAGAATAATTTTCACGGGTCACGTTATTCAGAAAGGATGATTCCCCTCATGTTTAAACAGCCCGATTCGCGGGGATGCGGTCTACACACGTGCCGTGTGCGCCTCTCGCGCTGGAAGGTGGTTTCTGCCGCGTGAGCTTGGAGGGGCTCCAGGACGCGCTGGAGACCATGGGGCACGTATTCCTGTCCCCGTGGGTCACAAGAGGCGGGAGAGGAAGCCGGTGGCCGGACTGGCCGGCAAAGGAGCTGAGGGTCGGCAAAGCCGGGCCGTCCACATTCTGGGCTTCTCGCCATGTCTTGAGAGTTCTGTACCCCGGCAGCGTGGGACAGTTTGGGGGATTTCTCCGAGAAGAAGAGGCGGACAAGCAGATGCACGTAAGGCCCGTCATGAGCCCCTGTCCTTGGGGGCCCCCGGAGACCCCTCCTGGGAAGGCCGGAGAGGTTTGTTGGAGACCCCTCCCCTCCAGGTTCCTCGGCTTCTCTCAGGCAGCCCTTCCTTCCACCGACTTCAGCCCATTTCAGCCCGGGACTCCTTCCTGCTCCTCCAGGAGGCCCGGGCTCCAGAGGAGGGGGTGAGCCGATAGGGAAGCTGCTAATGGGGGTGACCTCAGGGGTCTGCCCCCCAACCCCTGTCGGGACCCACAGCTCCGGGCACATGCCAGCGTCAAATAACCCTCTCATCCCACCCACTCGGTGTTTAATGACGGAATTCCACAAATCGGTGGCAGATGGCGCCGTTCAGTCCACGTTACCTGGGGTCGGCTGCCCATTCACCAGATGTAGTCCCGGCGAGAATGCACACGCTCATTCATTCATTCATTCATTCCACACGCATTCTCCGGAGGCCTTCGTGTGTTGAGGCTCGGGGACGGGACAATGCCAGACACATCTCACAGTCTAGAAGACCCTCCCGGTCACAAGGATGGCAATAAAGAGCCGAGTGCACTAATCAGTGGAAACTCAGAGCGGTGCGGGCCTCGGGGAGCCCACAGAGGACTGAGGGGTTCTCTGCGTGGCCTCTGGCCAGACACAGACCTCTGACAGCTCTGCGCCTAGAAAGCCAAGCCCCCTGAGCCTGATGCCATCCTGACTTCCAGGATCTCAGTCTCAGGTTTGGGTGCCCGGGCCCGTCCTGTGACTTGCCTTGAAGGGTCTCTCCAGGTCTGGGCTGCCGTGTGCTCACCAAGGTGACAGGCTACGTCTTCACACAAAGAACCAGACAATTCCTCGAGAGCCTGGCTTAAGGGGAGCCCAGCGACCTCCATGCCCCTCTCGGGAAGAGGTCTGTCCCTCAACAGCCAAGGGGACAAGCCAGTAGGTTGGGAGTGGGGTGCTCATAATATGGAGTATCTCCCCACAGATGCAAGAATGAGATTGTGGTGCCCAGATTTCGATTCAACAAATATAACATTTACTGAAGGGGAAGGGTCACACCCTCCCCCCCAGCCCCACACACCTGTCACACCCGCAGCCTGCGTGACCGCGTGCTCATGCTGTGAGCCGCTGGTGGTGGGTGCCGAGAGCCCTGATGGGTCTTTCCCTCATTTATGTGGTGATGGGGTGGGTGGAGCCAGGTGGCTTCAGGGCCATGGACAGCAGACCCAGGGAGGCCAAGCAGCTACCCCCTTAGAGGTCAGACGGAGGGGCGTCATCTAAACCTGGTGTGAAATGGGTAGGTCCTAACGTGTAGAGGGGGGAGCAACGTACCAGTATTTGTTTAATTTTTTTTGGTTTTGTTTGTTTTTGTTTAATATTTTAATAGCTAATATTTTCATTTAGGTCTTATTTATGTTATAGCAGAACTGTGATTTCTTATCTTTTTATATGCAAATCTGATGGAACAGCGGGACCCTTGTTCACAGGAGCCGCTCAGTGTGCCTATTGTGGGAAGGAGGGGGCCTGTGGATGGGGCAAAGTATGGGATTGGAAATCAGGAAACAGGAGACCCAGTCCTGGGGTTGTGATTAGCCTCTTGGAGACTCAGTTTCCATATCTTAAAAATGATTTTAGACTAATGATCTCTTGGGTCCTTTTCAGCTCTAAAATGCAATGACACGGAGCATAATTTGACCATTTAGAATTAGCATAGGCATCAATGATTATTGCTGCTTTGCATTTAGGGCATCATGTTAATCACGGACACATCATTTATTTGACACCAATTTTTTAAAAAGGAATATAACCTCCAACTGAAACATTGCTCATCTGAGAAAAATATGCAACGGCACCATGTGAAATTGCTGATATTTGATCATTTTTACTTCCACAAATAGCAACTTCATGTGGTTCAGCTAATATTCTCTCTTAAAAGGATTTACTTTAAGCCAGGATTTCTCCATATAATGTGATTTTTTTTTAAAATTTCATGGACTGACATAATTTTCCACAGAACTAGAACAAATAATACTAATATTTTATGGGAGAACAAAAGACCCCAAAGAGCTGACGCTTTCCTGAGAAAGAAGAACAAAAATGGAGGTTTCACAATTCCAGATGTCAAGCTAGACAGCAAAGCTGTAGGAATCCAAACAGTGTGGTACTGGAACAAAAACAGCTAGATCAATGGAACAGGACAGAGAGCACCCAAATAACCCCACATTTACACGGTCAATTCATCCAGGAGACAATAACATACAGTGGGAAAAGGACAGACTCTTCAATAAATGGTGCTGGGAAAACCGGACACAAAATAATAAGCCACACACAAAATGATAAGACTCAATCACTTTCAAACCCTATCCAGAAAATAAGCTCAAAGTGGAACAGAGATGTAGATGTGAAACCTGACCTGTAAACATCCTGGAAGAAAACACAGATTGTCTCCGACGTCCACCGCAGCAGTGTTTTCCTAGATACTCTCTTGACATAAGGGAAACAAAGCAAGAAGAAACTACCAGGACTACATCAAGACAAAAAGCTTCTGCATGGCAAAGGGATCAACCAACAGAGCTAGAAGACTATGTGCTGAATGCGAGAAGAGATTTGCGAATGACCTACCTGACAAAGGGTTAGTATCCAAACTATGTAAAGAACGGATACAGCTCAACACCAAAAAAAACAAAAACAAGTGAACAATCTGATTAAAAACTGATCAAGGGGGGCACCTGGGTGGCTCAGTGGGTTAGAGCCTCTGCCTTCGGCTTGGGTCGTGGTCCCAAGGTCCTGGGATCGAGCCCCACATGGGGCTCTCTGCTCGGCAGGGAGCCTGCTTCCTCCTCTCTCTCTGCCTGCTTGTGATCTCTGTCTGTCAAATGAATAAATAAAATCTTAAAAAAAAATTTAAAAAACTGATCAAGGGACCTGATTTAGATACTTTTCCAAAGAAGACATCTGGATGGCCAACAGACACATGAGAAGATGCTCAACATCATTCATCCTCAGGGAAATGCAAATGAAACGACAATGAGATATTGCCTTATACCTGCCAGAATGGCTAAAATTAAAAAGACAAGAAATAAAAAGTGTTGGTGAGGAAGTAGAGAAAAGGGAACCCTCGTGCCCTATTGGTGAAAAAGAAAATTGGTGCAGCCACTGTGAAAAACAGTGTGGAGTTTCCTCGAAGAATTAAAAATGGAAATACCATGTGATAAAATAATTCTATCCTGGGTATTTATCCCTAGAAAACAAAAACACTAATTCAAAAACATATGTGTACCCCTATGATTATTTGTAGCACTGTTCGTAAGAGTCAAGATGTAGAAGCAGTACAAGTGCCCACACCAGACGGATGGATAAGGCAGATGTGGTATATATGTACACACACACACGCATGCGCACATGGACATCTGTGCACTCAGGAATATTACACAGCCATAAAGAAGACGAGATCTTGCCATTTGCAACAGCATGGATGGAGCAGGACATGTGATGTTAAGTGAAATCAGTCTAACTAAGAAAGACAGGTTCTATAGAATGTCACTCATGTGCGGCATCTAAGAAGCAAAACAAACAAGCAAAGAAAGAATTAAAAGGAAAAATACAAAAAGACTCTTAAGTCTTTAAGGTGTGTGGAGGGAGGGTTGAAATAGGTCGTGGGGATTAAGAGCACTCTTACTGTGATGAGCATCGAGAAAGGTAGCGAATGGTTTAATCACTACATTGTACACCTGAAACTACTACAATGCTGGATGTTAATTATCCTTGAATTAAAAGTAAATAAGAAAATAAATAAAAAATAAAACAAATGAATAAACCACAAACAAGGAGCAAAATCAGACCCATTAATCCAGAACAAAGGGGTGTTTGCTAAAAGGGAGTACGGGTTTGGGATGGACAGAGTGTGGGGAGGGAAGCAGGAGGTCCAGGCTTCCAGTTACACAGTGGGTGAGTCACGGGGTAAAAGGCACAGCGCAGGGAACATGGCTAAGGGTGCTGTAGTCATGCTGTCTGGTGACGGGTAGTAGGTACGCTTGTGGACACACACAGCACATGGAGAAGGGGATCACTATGGTGTACACTCGAGGCTCACGTAACGACACGTGTCAACCATACTCAAAATATTTTTGAAAAATTTCATGGAGACTTACAAGGAATGCTGAAAAAAGAAAAAGAACGTATTATAAAACATTCTCACTATGATTTCTTTTTAGAGATTTCAATTTTCCATTTGTTAGAGAGAGAGAGAGAGAGCAACAGATGGAGTGGCAGGCAGAGGGAGAGGGAGAAGCAGAGTCTCCACTGAACAGGGAGCCTGATGCAGGGGTTTGGTCCTAGGACCCTGGGATCATAACCTGAGCCGAAGGCAGACCCCTAACCGACTGAGCCACCTAGGTGCCCCTCACTAAGACTTTTCACAGTTTTCATTTTATATCTTCAATAGAATGAGGATTTTCCCTTCCCATATTGTCTACCTATTGAACAATCAGTCCCACGGGGAAGAGATGCTGCACACACCCCGTCCTTTCCAGCCTGGCCCCAACATGGTGGCTGCCTGGATGTCGAGGCTCAAGAAGAGCTGTATGGCCAGTTACAAACTCCTTTTCCAGGAGGGAGTGATGGTGGCGGAAGGACGTCTGCAGGCCTGAACACCCCTGAGCTGGCCGACAGGAGTGGGTCCAATCTTCACGTTGTGGAGGCCACACAGCCTCTCAGATCAGAAGACACTTGGCCCTGGACGTGGTCAGCCACCTTGGTAAAGCGGGGGGACACTGTTGGGTGTTGGGTCAGTACTGCGGTGACGAGAACTTCCTTGTCCAAGGCAGCTCCTTCAGGTCACACCAAGCTCCCTGCAAGAAGTGGGGTGGCACTCTCCCAGCGTCACACAGTGGAAACCAAGTCCCTGGGAAGTCACCAGCCCCAGACATCCAGGCGTGGTCCGGGTTCAAACCCCAACAACAGAGCTCCAGACGCCTTGCTCTCCCCCCTTCTGTCAGATGCTCAGCAAAGAAGGAAGAAGTCCCCTGTGTCCCTTGCTACTAACCCGCCGCAGACATCTCTGGTCCTCGGGAAGGAGTGAGGGAGCTGCACCCAGACCACAGCCGTCACCGGGGGGAGATTGCCTTTCTGGGTCTGTGGTGTGACCTCAGCGCAGGCTCCCTCCGGTGTCATCTCGTGGGTGTTCTTGGCCCACCCAGAGACCAAGACTGCGGTTTCAGGAGCTCTGCCCTGGGCAACGGAGGCAGGACCCCCTCCATCAGAAGGCCTCCTGGGGGGGTGCCTGAGGGTGAAGCATCAGCTGTCAGCTCAGGTCATGATCCCAGGGTCCTGGGCTTGAGACCCACATTGGGCTCCCTGCTCAGCGGGAAGCCTGCTTCTCTCTCTGCCCCTCCCATTGCTCGTGCTCTCTTTCTCCCTCTCAAATAAATAAGTAAAATCTTAAAAAAAAAAAAAAAAAGGTTTCCTAGAAATGTCTCAGTGACACGGATTCTGTCGAAAGGACAATAAATTTCCATCAGGAAAAGGAGCGATAATTTGGCAGCATTCCAACAGTAAGGACACAGGACCCGCTTGTTCGGGTATATTTACCACAAAAGGCAGGGATTGAGGAAAGCGACATGATCGATCCCTACAAGTCTAAACTAGGGAAATTCCAAGTCACAAACCAAGCCACATAATTAAAGCTCAAGCCAGCGGTCCCCTGAGTGACAAGGAAAAAGAAAAGGGATATCCCCAATAAGCTATAAGTCAAGCTACACGAAAGATATTTAATGATCTGTGGGGGTCTCTGGTCCCCAGAACGGCTGCTGACTTCCCCTCTAGGCCGCGCCCCGGGGATGCCGTGCCCTGGGCTGGGAGGCCACTGAGTCCAGCAAACACTGGGAGGCCACTGAGTTCAGCAGACAGGACTCTTGGGTAGCTGGGACACCGTCCCTGAGAGAGGCCACCG
>RCUC01119033.1:0-10867 GCA_003697995.1 Taxidea taxus jeffersonii
GATTAAAAAGATGTGGTATGTGTGTGGGTGTATATCTGTGTGTGTACACACATATATATATACACACAGATATACATATATACATGTGTGTATGTGTATACAAACACACATATATATACATACACACAATCGTATAAAAAAGCCATAAGAATAATGAAATCTTCTCATTTGTAACAACATGGATGGACCTAGTGTCTATTATCCTGAGTGAAATAAGTCAGACAAATACTCAATGATTTCACTTACATGTGGAATCTACAAAAAAAAAAAAAAAAAAAAGGACTTTTAAATACAGAAAACAATCTCATGGTTACGAGAGGGGAGGTGAGTGGAGAGATGGGTAAAATAGAGGAAGGGGATTAAGAGGTACAAACTTCCAGTTATAAAATAAATAAGTCACAGAGGCAAAAAGTATAGCACAGGGAACAGTCAATAATATGTAATAACATTGTATGACAATAGATGGTAACTACACCTACCATGGCAAGCACTGAATAATGTATAGAAATGTCAGATCACTATGTTGTGCATCTGAAACTAATATGACATTGTATGTCAACTCTACTTCAATAATAAAAATAAACAAAATTTAAAACATAAAGCCTGTCTTTTTGGTCAAATAGAAAAAAAAAAGAAAGAAAGAAATAGTTCTTTGGGCAGTCATTCAATAATACCAACCATGAATCAGCCAACATTCTGTCATTTTAATCTATAAAAATTATCAACTTCTTCTGATTCCATTTAATAACAAAAGTTTAGAGCTAACAGCTAGAAAAAATGACAATGCAGTGCAATTTAAATTGGCAGAAGTAAAATATATCATTTAATTCTGATGAATCCAGTAACAGAATTATAAGTGTATTGAAAAGTTTAAAGTAAACAATTTCTAGGCAAACAACAAAAGATAATACAATCCGCTAAAAATAGAGGAGGCAAAAACAAGAAAGGTCTAACAAAAATCTCAGGAAAAATTATTTTTCAATGCTCATACTAGCGAGGATTAAAAATTTAAAATATTACGTAAGACTGTAACTCTAAGGTGATAATCATGATATAAAGAAAAATAATACAAAACTTTCAAATTATCATCATATGAATATACACCAAGCAGAGAGTAAACAGACCAGAAAGTAAATGAGAAACAAATCAATAAAGAAAATCTTAACATTTCATAACATATAATCCCATAAGTGCAAAGAAACTGTCATTAATAATTATAAATGGACTAATCACATATACTCAAAATACACTCAGTTACTCATAATAAGAAAAAAACCCAATTATAAACATTATACAAGACCTATCTCTAAACACGGTGATTCCAAGTTGGGAAAACCAAAGTTGGAAAATGAGAAAGAAAGAGACAAGTGGCAGAAGGAAGAAAGGAAAAGAAAGAAAAGGGGACGCCTGGGTGGCCCAGTCCCTTTAGTGTCTGCCTTTGGCTCAGGTTATAATCCTAGGGCCCTCAGCGGGGAGCCTGCTTCTCCCTCCCTTTTGCCTGCTGCTGCCCCTGCTTGTGCTCTCTCTCTGACAAATAAATAAAATCTTTAAAAAAAGGAGCGGCTCAGTGGGTTAAAGCCTCTGCCTTCAGTGGCTCAGGTCATGGTCCCAGGGTCCAGGGAGCCTGCTTCCTTCTCTCTCTCTCTCTCTCTGCCTGCCTCTCTGCCTACTTGTGATCTGTCTGTCAAATAAATAAATAAAATCTTGGAAAAAAAAAAAAAAAAAGAAAAGAAAAAGGAAAAGAAAAGAAGAAAAAGGAGGGAGAGAGGAAGGGAGAAGGTGAGGAAGGAAAAAAAAATGTTGTGATCTCAGTATTTTTAAAAATGGATTCACAACATTAAAGTTTCTCGTGTAAATGTTACAATATATAAAGATCTACCAGATAGAATACCCATACAAAGTAACACAGCATCATCCAAAGCCCTAACTAAAGGCTTCAGAAGACTAAAGCACAGGGAAGCAGCAGCACCCGTTTTGGATCTCTCAATCTCCACGTGAAAACAAAAGAATGGGACAACAAACCAAACACCCAAGGGCAACAATTATGACAAATCATGAATACCAAAATATAAATGGGTAGGGATGCACCGCCAATAGCCACAAATCTGTCTAAGCAAAAGAGCATCTAAAGACCTGAGAAAGGGAGAACCCCAAAATAGCCAACAAGTATACACTGGAAAGTGAGCTGCTCCAGCCTGGGAAGAGCGGCTACAAGTGGGAGGAGTTTTGCTCAAGCACCTGACAAGTGGTGCAAGGGCCATGTGAGGTCTCAAAATGCTGGGAAGTAGACCTTAAATTTCCCTCTACTTTCTTCCCATAAGGGGCTGCAGACCTAGACTTAGTGACCCCCTTCCAGAGAACAAAATAGGGGAAGGGGGAAATGGGTAATAGAGACACCAAGTAGACATTACCTTAAGCAAGCAGTGAAGGTTCATGTTCCTAGTAGATGTTATGGGAATCTCATGAATGTCCTAATAAAATATGGCAAGAAGGGCACTTCTCTCTGCTCTTCTTTCCAAAATCCTATAACCTTCACTGAATCATGGGGAAAACATCAAACAAAACCAGATTGGGGAAGCTTCTACAGGATATCTGGCCAATACCCCCCTCACGATGGAGAAGTCGTAAGAAGTAAGAAAGACTGAGAAGCTCTCATAGACCAGAGGAGACTAGGGAGTCAGGAGAGCCATATGCATTGTAGCACTCTGGATTGAGTCCTGGAGACAAAAGAGGTTATTAATGGAAAAACTAGTAAAATCCAAATAAAGTCTGCTATTTAATTAGTAGTAATGTGCCAGTGTAGGTTTCTTAGATTTGACAAATATACCGCAGAAGTGTAAGATGTTAACAATCGGAGCTAGTGAGTAAAGAGTAGACAAGGTCTCTGTACCATCTTTACAACTTCTCTGTAAATGTAAATTTTTAATTCAAAAATTTATTTTTTAGAACCTAGATGTTCATCAGCAGATGAATGGATAAAGAAGATGTGGTATATATATACAATGGAATACTATGCAGCCATCAAAAGAAATAAAATCTTGCCATTTGCGACAACACGAATGGAACTAGAGGGATTATGCTGAGCGAAATAAGTTGATCAGAGAAAGACAATTATCATATGATCTCCCTGATATGAGGAATTTGAGAGGCAACGTGGGATGTTTGGGGGTAGGGAAGGAAAAAATGAAGCAAGATGGGATCGGGAGGAAGACAAACTATAAGAGACTCTTAATCTCACAAAACAAACTGAGGGTTGTCGAGGGGAATAGGGTAGGGAGAGGGTGGTTGGATTATGGACACTGGGGAGGGTATGTGCTATGGTGAGTGCTGTGAAGTGTGTAACCTGGCAATTCACAGACCTGTACCCCTGGGGCTAATAATACATTATATGGTAATAATTTTTTTTTAATTTTATTTTTTAAACATAGTAAATACCTTCTTTTACAAAAGGAAAAAGGACAGGGAAAAGAAAGCAACAGACTTTTGTTAATTTATATTTTTTCAAGAAAATCATTTACCTTGTTAGCTTTTTAAATTAATTCACACAGAACTTGATCTGGGTATTCATTTTTTCCACAATGCTTTTAACAAATACAAAAGTATAAAAACGTTACAATAAATTCCTACATATCCATCCCCTAATGCCAGCTATTTTCATCATTTTTGCCAGTTTTGCTTCATTTAATATTTTTAAAAAATCAACACAGATGGAACAAATAATGCAGCTAAAAACAGCAATCAATGTCTTGGAAATCAGAAAAAGAATGTACTAATGACAATTACATTCAAGATTTGGTTCTTTGACCAAACAAAATAAATAAATCATTAATTGTGGGTTTTTTTTTTCAAGATTGCTAGTGGAGAGAGAGATCACAAGTAGGCAGAGAGGCAGGCAGAGAGACAGAGAGGAGGAAGCAGGCTCCCTGCTGAGCAGAGAGCCTGATGTGGGGCTCCATCCCAGGACCCTGAGATCATGACCTGAACCGAAGGCAGAGGCTTAACCCACTAAGCCACCCAGGCACCCAAATGTTTATTTTTTTAAGGGATAAAAGACAAATTGACAAAAGACATGAAAAGATAGTCCAAGAAAGGAGAAGTTAAAGATGACTTTTAAATGTTTGAAACAATATTAAGAATATCACTACTAATAAGAAAAATACAAACAAAAACTATAACAAGATTCCATGGTTTAGCTATCCTATTGGCAAAGATCAAAATACTTGGTAACATGCAGAAGGGCAAAAGGAGTGAGGAAACAGGCATCCCTGTGTAAGCAGAAGAAGAGTAAACTGGCACATTCCTAATGAAAGATGGTTTGGCAATATTTTTCCCAATTAAAATATTTGCATACCCTTAACCCAGCAATTCTATTTCCAATAAATTATTGTACAAATACACTTACAAATATACACAAAGATGCATGCACAAAAAATTTATTTAGAGCATTCCCCCAAAAAGGCCATATATGCATATCAGAAGTAATTTAAATGTTCAATAATAGAGGATTATGTTTTTAAATTATTTTAGTACATGAAGGTAACAAAATATTATAGCACCATTAAAAAGACCAAAACAGGGGCGCCTGGGTGGCTCAGTGGATTAAGCCTCTGCCTTCGGCTCAAGTCATGATCTCAGGGTCCTAGGATGGAGCCCCACATCAGGCTCTCTGCTCAGCAGGGAGCCTGCTTCCCCTACCCTCTCTCTGCCTGCCTCTCTGCCTACTTGTGGTCTCTGTCAAATAAATAAACAAAATCTTTAAAAAAAATAAAAAATAAAAAAAAAGACCAAAACAGATCTATATGGAATATTTTGAAACAGCCTCCAAAATATAATAATGAGTTTAAAAGCAAGGTTCAGCAGAGTTTGTAGAGCATGGTAAACCCTGTGTGTAAGATTAGGAAGAAAGATCCCATGTCATTTCATGGAACTTGTAGGGTTGGACATGTCTGCTCTTGTTAGCAACTGGGTAGGTTTTACTGTGCACAGACATCACTTTGTTCTTGAGCACCAATTTCTTCGTGCTTTACTAAAACTCTTCTCTCTTTTGCCTTCTTTTTTGAAGGAGTCTAGTACCTAATGTAATAATCATCTTCTTCATTCAATATGAATAGATACGTTCTTCACCCTATCACCACTAGGTGCCTGGTTGGTTGCAGGCATGTTCTAACTGTATAATAAGAGATTTTCTGTAATGTCACTAGGAAGGAGATAGACACTATAATTTTAGCAAAGTTCCGGAGATATTCTAGTAGTATATAAATCTTCAGAGTACAGGATGCCTGACTGCTGTTACCAGGTTTCACTGTCAAGTCAGATTCCATAAAGGCCTTTTCCAACCCTCTACTCTTACCCTGACTCTCACAGCAAAACCAGAGAAAAGGCGGGGGGGAGGAAGGGCGAGAAAAAGAAAAAGAAAAAAAACAATAACAACATTGGAGACAATGACCAGAGAAAAAGAAATTTCAAAGTGGATGGGCCTAGGTGGAAAGAGAAGCTTCTCTGGATATGCTCCAAAGCAGGTCTTTTTAACAATTTTTAACTTAATGTGTGAACATGAGAGTTGGTGGGCTTATTTTGAAAATTTATGAAAGCAAGAATCTTCCTGTTTCACACATGATCAAAAGATCAATTGTCAGACCATAATGCATTTTTTCATAGGTTCTCCCACAAGTCAAAAGCACCAGCCCAGGGCATCTGAGTGGCTCCATCAGTTAAGCATCCAACTCTTGGTTTCAACTGGGATCTTGATCTCAGGGTTCTAAAATCAAATCCCCAGATCAGATTTTGTACTCAGCACAGAGTCAGCTGGAGATTCTCTCCCTCTCTCTTTGCTCCTCCCCTTGCTTGTATACTCACATTGTCTCCCTCTCCCACTCTCTAAAATAAATAAAATCTAGGGGCACCTGGGTGGCTCAGTTAGTTAAGCAGCTGCCTTTGGCTCAGGTCATGATTCCAGGGTCCTGGGATAGAGCACTGCATTGGGCTCCCTGCTCAGCGGAGAGCCTGCTTCTCTCTCTCCTTCTGCCTGCTGCTCTACCTACTTTGCTCTCTCTCTTCAAATAATTTTAAAAACTTTAAAAAATAAAAATAAATAAAATTTAAAGGGAAAAAAAAAGCACCAGCCCTCTACCTCCATTGCCAGGCCCTGCCTATAGGCTCCAACCTTAGTAGGTAGAGGCCTCAACTCCGGAAGCCACCCAGAAGACAGATATGGCACTATCTGGGTATGCGAGCTCCCTTGATGTCATCCCTGGCTGTTCTAGTTGGGAGAAGGCTAAAGGCACTGCAGAATTATAGAGAAGAAAGAGGATCCAGGGAGAACGTTCAAGGGGGTACCCTCAGTCAGAATCAGAGGTATCCCAAAGCTACTTACACATCCCCAAAAGTGGGGATGACAAAGAAACTACTATCCTAGCCTCTTGTGGCACTCTTGCAATATGCACCATCAAAGTTCATCTGATTTGATTCAAGACTAATATTTTTGCTTGCATAATCATGGTATTTAACATTTTACCATTCTTCCTTTGCCTCTAGGGGATAATTCAGGTAAGCCAAAGATCTACAATCAGAAAGGGATGTCCTTTTCAACTTTAAATTAGCCATCCATCTCTCCCACAAGTTCTAGAACCAATCAGGGTGAGCAAGAAAATGGGTTACTCTGGAATTACTTGAAGTGCCAAATGTAAGTAATGACCTTTCTAATTTAGGGAATTACATTGGCTTCTGTGGCTTCTATGAGGAAACAGAACTCCTTTCAAGCATCAAGATGAAGTCACCTAAAGACCCTTCTCACAACTGAACTAAGAAAACCAGAGTCTTACTTCCTCCTTTTAACTGTTTTTTTTAAGATTTTATTTATTTATTTGACAGATAGACCAAAAGTAGGCAGAGAGGCAGGCAGAGAGAGGAAGGGAAGCAGGCTCCCTGCTGAGCAGAGAGCCCGATGCAGGGCTGGATCCCAGGACCCTGGGATCACGACCTGAGTTGAAGGTAGAGGCTTTAACCCACTGAGCCACCCAGGCGCCTACCTATTAACTGTTTTTTTTTTTTTTAAGATTTTATTTATTTATTTGACAGAGAGAGATCACAAGCAGGCAGAGAGGCAGGTGGTGGGGTGGGGGTTGGGAGGGCGAGCAGGCCCCCTGCTGAGCAGAGAGCCAGATTCGGGGCTCCATCCAGGACCCTGAGATCATGACCTGAGCCAAAGGCAGAGGCTTAACCCACTGAGCCACCCAGGTGCCCCTTAACTGTTTGAATTATAGTAACTCTTTTACAATTTGGAAAATTTTAATTCAACATCCAGGATTTAAATACACAAGACTAATGTTTGTCTCTCTTATTGTATACCAAGTAGAAAAAAAATAAACTCTCACTTACAAAGAAAGTCATCTGCTTCAATCACCCTTAAAATTATTTTTACATTCATTTGCATATAGGTAATATTCTAATTATGAATGTAACATATATAATCACTAAAACAGATCCAAGCAAAACTTTCTTTGGCAAACTTTAGTATGCATTTACACCAAGAACCACATACTTTAAAACATGTATGAATATGCAAACTAAGAATGCTTTTATTAATTTAGATGGTCTTTCCTCATTTCTTAGTATTCAAACAAGCAAAGATATCCTACACATAACATTTCTACTGATTTTATGTCTTTCTAATCCACAAGTCATTGAAGCTGAACAAAACATTTAAGAAAAAGACTGGAATCTGAGAAGTGAATGAGGTACCATGGCTTTCAAAATGTCTGTAAAGCAATGTTTCTTGAGCAAATTTCTTAATATCTGTGAAAATGTGTATGAGTCAGGGGCAGGACAGGGATAAGAGCAAGAGAACTAGATGCTCATCCTTAATCATTCTCTAAAATGATACATTTTTAATAATTACAACTATAATAGAGGAGAGGGACAGAATGAAATAGAACTTCCCTGCATTAATCCATTCAACAAATGCAATGCATGCGGCAGGTATTATTATCAGGCCTGGGGATTCAACAGTGAATAGAGGGGCCCCTGTCCACTGGGACCGTATATTCTAGTGGAAGATGACAGACACTGCATGAATAAGCAGGCAGAAAATGAAGCAGGTTAAGGGGAAAGAGAGAAGTGGAAAGATTATGTACTCTAGACAGTGTGATCAGGGGAGGCTTCACTAATGAAGTGGCGTTTGCAAAGAAACCTGAGTGCAGTGAGGGAGTAAAGCATGAAAATACCTTCAGAGTACCCCAGGCTAAGAAATACCAAGTACAAAGGCTCTCAGGAAGGCCAGATCTAATAGGGCTTGGTAGACTACTGTAAGGACTTTCTATTTCATTCCAATTGGATTTATGTTTTTAAAAGAATCATAAATAGTTGCCATGTAGTGACTGGTCTGTAAGTGACAAGAGTGGAAAGAGTGTAGTAAGAGCTATTAGCACAGTGCATGCCAGAGACTTTAGCAACTTGAACTAGAGTGGCAGCAGTAGAGATGAGAATGACAGATGGTCACTACGTGGTTTTAAGGTGAAAACAACAGATCTGCCAACAGAATGGACGTGAAGTACAAAGATGGGAAAGAGAGCCAGGAATGACCCCCTGGTTGGTGCCCTGAGCAATCAGATAAGCAGAAGGACTATTTTTGAAATGGGAATACTGAAGTCACAAAAGATTGGGGATGGAACTCAAGATTTCAGTTTCACAGCTTTTAAGGAATCGTTGCAATTCATTGTCCAAGAGAAGCTGTCATGGAGGCCAGCAGACAAGAGTTGGAAAGTCAAGGAGGAAATCTGGCCTGCAGATGCAAATTGAGAATGGTTACCTTATAAATGGTAGTTACAGGCATGGATTAGATGTAATCACATCTAATGGTATAGAGAGAAGAGGAAAGAAATATAAGACTGAAGACTTGGGACATAATGACATGTAGAAGTCTGGAAGGTGAAGCATATTGAATGAATTCACAGGTGAAGCAGAGTCTCTTGTGAGAGACTAGAAAACAGGAGATAATCAAGAGAAAGGAAATACTAGGGCACCTGGGTGGCTCAGTCATTAAGCATCTGCCTTTGGCTCAGGTCAATATACCAGGATTCCTGGGATTGAGACCTACATTGGGCTCCCTGATGAGTGGAGAGCCTGCTTCTACCTCTCCCTCTGCCTGCCACTCCCCTGCTTGTGCTCTCTCTCACTCTCTCTGTCAAATACATAAATAAAGATTTTTTAATATAGGAAGGAAGAAAGGAAGGGAAAGAGGGAGGAAGGAAGTGCTGTCCCTGAAAACCAAATGAAAAAAGTACTTCTGGGAGGAAGGGAACAACTGTATCAAATACTCTAATAGGAGAGTGAGATGAAAATTGAGAATTAACTACTGAACTTGGCCATACAGAGTTTGCAGATGACTTAACCGGAAAGGTTACAGTAAAGCAATGGAGAGGAAAACCTGATTGGAATCCATGGGCACACATACACTCACACACACCCCTGTCCAGCTCCTTCCTCCTGATTAGGTTAGAACCGAATCCAACATCTAAGGTCATTAACTACTTTGTACTACATTTCATTTCAGTGGACAACCTTACACAGCTACATTTTTGATGATTTGGAATATATTCTTTTTTTTTTTTTAAGATTTTTATTTATTTATTTGACAGAGAGAAATCACAAGTAGGCAGAGAGGCAGGCAGAGAGAGAGAGAGGAGGAAGCAGGCTCCCCGCCAAGCAGCGAGCCCGATGCGGGACTCGATCCCAGGACTCTGAGATCATGACCTGAGCCGAAGGCAGAGGCTTAACCCACTGAGCCACCCAGGTGCCCCTGGAATATATTCTTAATAAAGGGTATCAGAAGAAAAAGAGATCTGAGGCAATGAGGAAATAACAGTTTATATGGAGAATAGTGTTCCCACTCAAATAACTGCTCCATTCAGTGAGGCATGAAGATGCCCTCAAAGACCTCAGTGCCATTACTCTATTAACTTTGTTAATAAGGATAAATAAAATGTTTTTACACGTAGGAGCCACAGAAACTTCCTTCACTAGCCACCAAAGAGGGAGGCAAGCTGTGAAGGCTGGAGTAAGCTTGGACCTGCCTAAACATGGAAGTAATCTATTCATTGGTCTGTGTCTAACAAGAGCCAACAAAATAGAAGAGGACATGTAAGTGGGACTCTCCTGTTCTTACCAAATGGGCTGTTTAATGTGTTGCCCTTTATTTAGAGTTTCTGAGCTCCCCAAAGGGTGCATACATTGCCTTTCAGCCTTGAGGACAAAAGAATAAAACATACAATTCATCACTTTACCAAGAGGGATAAGTACTGTTTCAATTAATGTGCTAATCTCTAATGAAGACAGCAGCCATTAGTTAAACAAGCAAACCATTAGGGTTGGAACAGAAATGCCAGTACACTCACAGATCTACTGACTGCTAGACATTAGCCACAACCTACAAATCCTGAAAAGAGATTAGTAAACTGTAGTCTGTTTACAAGACTGAAAGCTCTACTAGTGTTAAATGAAACTGAGGAATGAATTGGGTCCATCAGCATGGCTGGATCTCAAAAGCATAATGCTAAAGGGAGAGGAGCAATGCTCAGAAAGACCTAATATAATCTGATGCCATTTATGTACATTTTAGAAAGCACTCACAAGGGGCGCCTGGGTGGCTCAGTGGGTTAAAGCCTCTGCCTTCAGCTCAGGTCATGATCCCAGGGTCCTGGGATCGAGCCCCGCATCGGGCTCTCTCCTCGGCAGGGAGCCTGCCTCCCCTCTGTCTCTGCCTGCCTCTCTGCCTACTTGTGATCTGTCTATCAGATAAATAAACAAAAAAATCTTTAAAAAAAAAAAAAAAGAAAGCACTCACAAAATAATATTCCATACGTTACAGATA
>RCUC01119035.1:0-18995 GCA_003697995.1 Taxidea taxus jeffersonii
TTTGTGGGCCTGAGTCATGCCTTGAGGCTCCCCGGTGTCTGGTGACCAAGCAACGGCTGAGGCTTCTCTTGCTTTCCCCTCACTGGCTAGAGGGCTCAATGCTCTTCCAGCTCTTATTTTTCTTATTTTTTGTAATTTCCTGATCGAATCATCAATGATGGAGATCTTTTCAAAACTTTTTTTTTTTTTTTTTAATTCAGTTAAGCTTCTGGGAACTAAGAACAAATGAACTCTCTCCCTGAAGTCAACGACTGCATAATGAAAGCTAAATGCAAACCCAGGAGTCCCTCTCCCCATTTGTCCTCTGGCTCACTAGCCCTGGGCCCTAGAAGCCTCCCCTTTCCCCCATGAGACTCTGCCTGTTGCTCTGAAGGCACCAGACAGAGCCCTCTGCCCGCTGGACGGCACCCACCCTGGCTGCCCCGGCCATTATGGGGACTGGGTGCTGCTTGCCAGTTAATCACACACTGGTCAGGACTCCCACCGCACAGGTTAAGCACTTTGTTTCAATATCGCATGAAACTGCAACACAAGACTTCTGAGGAGGGCACAGAACCCCTTGTTGGACTTTCTAGGGGAAGGGGAACTCCCAGACTGGAGTGGTGGGGGAAAAGGACGCTTCCTGATTTAACTCTCCCGTGGTGGTATAGGACCCGGGGAGATGAACAGTAGATGCTCCATAAAAGCTTGCTAAACAAAAGTTGGTAAAAATCAGCATCAAAAACACATTTCTGAGGATGATGTAAAGAATAAAGGGAAAAAAAAACATATAATGCTGACAATCGTAGGAACCAGTGTCTATGAAAATGGATAGCTTGCCCACAGCAACCCTGAGAGGGGCATCTTAGTCTCTGTCGGATTAGGGAGGTGCAGAGAGATGGGGACATCCATCAAGGTCATACACCTGCAGTCACATTTGGATCCATGCACCGATGGGGGAAGGGATGCAGTCTGGTTGGTGTTGGGCTTTTCCGTGGGGAGAATAGGCAGTAGCCACTCTGGCCAGCCCCCTGCCGTCTAGAAGTCGGAGACCCGTGTGAATCGGATCGTGTCTCTTCTCTAACCAAACTCTGTGAGGGTTTTCCTGGATACTCAGAACTCCAGGCTCTGGATGAACAGGCCCAGCCACCACTCTGCCCTTACAGAGCACCTGTGTTGTCCCTTAGCCTGCTCTGCCATGGCCTCCATCTTGTCCTTCAGATATACCAAGCTCTTCCTGCCTCAGGACCTTGCCATGTGACTTCCCTCTGCCTGGATCACTCAACCCCCTGGTTTTTCCCATGGCTGCCCAAATGTCATCTGTTAAAGCAACAGATAAAGTAACCCTACCCCCAGCCCCTGCACCATCCGTCCTATCAATCTCCACACACTGATTTATTCTCATCATTGCATTTGTCCTATTTAATTTCTGTTTCCTTATTTCTCATCTGCTTCCATCCTTCAAGGAAATGGGTGCTGCAAGGGAGAACCTTTGTCCTGTTCATTGCTGGAGAGCTCCTAGTATCTAGGAAAGTGCTTGCAACTGTGTAGATTCTCGGTAAATACTTTCTACGAATGAATGAATGAGCTATAGCTGTCACCTCCTCTCCAGCCTGTTGTACCCTGAGTCAGCCCAGATATCTCAGAGTGAGGAGATAACTGCTTCCAGGTGTTGAATAATGAAAAAAAAAAACCACCAAAAATAAATTTCCCGGGGCACCTGGGTGGCTCAGTGGGTTGAGCCTCTGCCTTCAGCTCGGGTCATGATCTCAGGGTCCTGGGATCGAGACCCACATCGGGCTCTCTGCTCAGCGGGGAGCCTGCTTCCTCCTCTCTCCCTCTGCCTGCTTCTCTGCCTACTTGTGATCTCCGTCTGTCAAATAAATAAAAATCTTAAAAAAAAAAAAAACGGAAAAAAATTAAATTTCCCTTTGCAACTTGCTATTGAAATCACTGGGTTCCAGTAAGTCTTGGAGCCTGGGGAACCTCCCGTCTGTTTTACCCCTCTTGGTGCCTAGAGGGTTTGGAAGTTGACAGGGTCAATAACCTAAGAGGGTGCCTCAGAGTTTTGGACAGTGATGACCACAACTGGGCCGAAGTAGCAGGACCCTGCTTCCTAACACAGTTTCTCATGCTCTGGTGACGCAAATGGATTGCTTTTCTCACTCCGATGGTAAAACGTTTCTGGCCAAGTCAAAAGCAAAGAAACACAGCAAGGAAGACTCATCGGTAGAGCCCCTGGTCCCAGGGTCCGCTACCTGCCCCTCATTTGGCAACTGCAGACGACTGTTTCCATGGCTCTCCTAGTCTTTGGGGTCCAGGCTAAGTGGAATGGGAAGGGATTCTTTCTACATATGGGGAATCCACATCTGATGCGACTCTAAAATTTCAGGTCAGTCTGAAATTGTTCCCAGATATATGGGTCATATATAGATGAATGTGACTGGGTCTGGGCTAAATCTTGCTAGTCGACGGCAACAGGGGACAGGAGAAGCCCCTGGCCTTGGGGCCACACCTGCCTGGCTCACTCTGTGCAGGCAGGCATAGAATTGGCAGGTGCAGGAGGGAGCAGTGGGCTCTGCATGAGCGTTTGCTGGGATGAGTGGAGCTCCATGAAAGGAAGAAAGCTTATAGAGCTCTGACTCAGGGCTGCCTGTCTGCAAATGAATGGAGCCAAGCAAATGGGGGCAGGTTTTCTGCAAAGACAGGTGTACCTGTTTGAGAGCCCAGGACTGAGAGTAGCATTCAGGACTGAGGCAGCATTCAGAAGCACAGCAAGCTCCTGCTGCCCCCCAGCATCTCATCCCTTAAGCCTCATCGCATTTTCTCTCAGTCTGTCTCTTTTGGGGGGCCTCTTCAACTTTACACTATTTTCAACTAAGCTTCAGGGCAGAATGCGGACTTTGCACTGCCCCATGACACAGGGCTTGGGTTTGGGGTGGTGGTGGGGGCCCTTCTGTTGTATTCTTTAATAATTCACATGGCAGCATTGTAGGAATACTCTTAACTGCTTCTTAAAAGTAATTAATTGATTTTCTGACATATCAGTTAACAATGTATTATACTGACACAAAGTTGTGTTTAGGTTTCAGGTTGGACCCAAGGACTGGATGGATTAAATTCACCCCAGAGTTTAGCTTCAGAGACTCTAAAAATATGCCTCTGAAAAGGAAGAGTGTTTTACATGGAGTGTTGTCTAAAAATCTAAACCATATGTCCTTTCTGGGCCTGTCAGTGGGGTAAAATATAGGTTTGAGGACGTGTAGCTACTCAGACGTCGAACATTCAAGAGGCATGAAATAACCTAACTGTTACTCAATCCGCTCAACACCCTAGATGAAAAGTGGCCACAGCTTTTCCTGAGAATTCACTCCGTCAGTGTGTAACAGGAGGAACTCCTGCCAAACACGTTTGCTAAGGACTCTTGGAAGAGGCAGACCACTCTGCGTAGAGAGGTCCTCTCCTTTTTGTAGCTGAGTTTGCAAGATCCATTCACTGCTGCCTGTGATGGAAGGAGTCTCCACAGGGAGGATTCCCATCAACAAGACAGACTTTATTAATGGGGACATTAAGACACAGACTAGTTAAGTGGCTTGCCCTAGGTCATGCAGTGAGTCAGTGAAATGCTGGAAACAAGGACTTCCTGACATCTTGGCCTCTGTATGGATTCGCAGGACCAAGTTCTGCAGCAAGAATGGCGTAATGTTAATGCATTCCCCTGTCAGGGAGGTCGCTACACTTATTCGAACACCCAGGGTGCCCACTGTACAGAACTCCTCGGAGTAAACGTTCAGGGGAGACGGGTTTCTTTCCTGCTCCTGATGCTGACTGCCACACAAGGATCCTGGCCTCTATCTCCCCCTTGTTTGGTGCCTTGGGGAGTCTGCGAGAAGAATGTAGCCAGGAACCCTCAGGAGGAGGGTGAGAGGGGCCAAGTTCCCAGACCACCATGTCCTTCTCCCAGACACATTCTGGCCTGGGTCCTCTCCGAGTGGTATGTTTGAGGTCCAACACTGGCTCTGGGGTGCCCGAGGCAGACGAGCAAGTGTGTCCACTTTTGGAGTTCAGGGTTAGGAAGCCTGCTGTTGATGCGTGTCTGAGCTCCATCCCACAGTCTGTCTCTAATGGCGGCGATAGAGCTGGCCTCTTGACCTGCTTATATCCTCTTCCTTTTGTCTATTTCTTAATTAATTCGGAATCCAGAAGGCTGCCGTTTATTGAACCTGCTTCAGTCTTCAGCATCCACAGAGATCTGAGCATAAAGCTGCAGCACGTGGTGACAGGAAAGCAAGCCCCCTTGAACTTGATCCCAGAGAGCTGAGGTTGGCTTCCTGTTGTGCTCCTTCCCTTCCAGAGCTCAGTTAATCTGCTCCCTTGATTTTAGAACAGGGATAATTCCTCTTTTCCAGCTCTGTTATGAGGATTAGGTGAGATATGCTGTGAGACAATGCTTAGACTACATTTGGTCTATCTGTTGCCAATTAATGGGACTTGAACCATTTTCTACTGCAAAGCACCAAAAGAAAGACATATAAAAGTACTTAAATACCTTAAAACATTTCCATGTTTTTACTACATTTCCTTTTACTAATTTGAGAATATCTTATGTTCTGACTAACACTTCCGAGGAAGAAACTGTAGCAAAAAAGTGAAAGACCACACGGAGAGAAGGGAGTGAACCCTTTGAGATGAAAAAGATGGAGAAACACCTCACGGGTAAAGTCCAAGCTCATCAGGGATCTCATCCTGCTGAGAGCTGTACTTGGCATTCCTTTGGTAATTATTTGAGTTACCACTCCTTCTTCTTTCCTTAGCCCAACCCAGGTGGGCACCAAGACTCCAGTTCATAGCACCTGCTTTGAAATCATGGAATGGTTGTCAGGATGGGCAGCAAAGGGAATCAGCATTTTAAAATCATCTAGGAAGCATTATATGCAAATGTACAGTGTTCTGATTAATATGTATGTGACTATTTCATTTGTGTCTATTACCTTGTTTGTTGTTTCTTAGCAAAGTGGAAAGTGTTGTCAGACTAGAGAAAGAAGTACAAGAGATCAGTATTGTTTAGGTAACTGATTTTAGAATCATCTTCAAATTTTAACCCTTGCGAATTCCAGTTTTCTAGGTCAGTGTTATTTTGCTGACATGGAGAACAAACGTTAAGATTATAAAAATAAGAAGACAAGCATCTTCAGTGTCTTGAATTGTTGACTACCCACAGCCCCTTCACATTCTTAATCTTGCGAGGTAAAAAGCTTTTACCCAGAGATGTAGGTTGTCTTCTTTACTTTTTAAAAGTACGGTAACAAGAGATCCAAGGCAGATTCAATAATGCATATTCTGAAAGTTGTTTAGGTAAAGAATAGATGAGATTTTGTAGTGGGAGTGGGGAAGGTGACATGAATTATTTATCGTGGCTCTAGAGATGGACGAAAAGTCTCAGGATTTTGCTGAAGTCACTGATTGATTTTCTGACACAAGTGAAACGAAACTCAAGGGGCCTCTTGCTATTGTACATCAGACACATGTGCCCCTGCGAATTGAAGAGCTGCACCTCAGGGGCTACAAGTTTGAGTCTCTGGGGTGGGTAGGGAACGGTGGTGATTTTTGCTGCCTTATAATTAATACCTCCTGTAAAGTTCTCAAAGTGATCAACAAATTAGGAATTCCAGATTCAAGTAATGCAATGTAAGCCTTTCCCTTGTGCAAAGACCCCTCCAGCCATTCCTGGAGAGGAAGAGTGGATGAAGGTACCGCCCCAAGTCCTTAATGGATGCTCAGTCTCGTAGGGTTGGTCGCCAAATACCGATAATTTGATACAGAATGCAATGAATGTGATCATGGAGATACAAACCACGTGTCGGCGGGCACAAGAAAGAGGAGGGGGGAGTTCCATCTGGAAAGCTTGGCGAGCTCTGAGGAGGAGCGGATGGGAGGACTGCATCTGGAGGGAGTGGGGGGTTTGGGAAGAGAATTTAGGATAGTTCTCTGACCTGAGCAGAGGAAGCAGGGATGCGCAGAGGATGTTCTGGAATCCTGCTTACAGGATGTGGCGGCAGCCTGCACTGGCATGGGATGGGGAAGGCCCAGGAGGGACATGGGACTGCAGGGAGGCCAGCCTCAGGAAGAGGCAGAGTTTACAGAGCACCGACCGGGGGCTGCTAGACCCCGAATCAGTCCTGTATGTGTGTTATTCTAACTGAGTACTCACCACAGTTCTCTGAGAAATACACCATGATTTTTCTAACTTTATACATGAAGTAACAGGTCTCTATAAGGTCAATAATATACCCAACGCCACCCCGAGGCAGGTGGGCAGAGGCTGTTAGAGGCCGCATGGCCCTAAGGACAGCCATGCTTCAGGGACCATATCAACGATCAGTGAAAAGGACGAGCTTGAGTGGGTTGAGGACGGAAGCCTAACAACCCATTAGGAAATCCAGCAGTCACCTTGGTGAGGAGGCTATGGCCTCCAGGAAAGAGGACAGAGATGGAGAATGATGAGGCAGGAGAGAAGACTCAGAACTGTGGAACTGGACACTGGGGTGAGGCACAGAGACCGATGTCTGAGATTTTAGTCCAGGGGACGGGCAGATGGAAAAAACCCACGTTACGAATAAGTGGCCTTTGGTTTAACTAAAAGAATTAGAGTTTATGTTAGCATCCTGCATTCTAATTCTGGGAGCATGAGCCTTTGGTTCTTTGGCAGTAAAAAAAGTTGGACAGAGTCATAGCCCTATATCTAATCAAGGACATCCCTACTGGGTGAGAAACGTAATGAAATGGTGGCATCCCTTGATCTCTCTTTCTTTCTTGGCAGAAATACCTCACAGAAGGCAGATAGATGTTAGGTGGGCAGACAACAGAAAGGCAACGAGAGAGGAAAGCCTGGAGTGTTTAACCCTCATGTTAGTGCTGGAGTGAATGAGGGGCCCGGCTCCTTGCAAGAAAGGCAACCACTCACCATCATGGGAACTTGGGATCAATTTGTAAGATGCCTCAACTGGACTCCAGACACATAACCAGAGGAATCAGAGATGGTTATAAAGACCTTGGCTTTGACCCAAGTTATGATGCTTTGTCAAGGTCAGGTTGATGTGTAAATAATTGGAGTTTTTCCCTGGAGGGTGCTCATGAGATGGGCAACACAGGGGATGACGACAACTTTCACCTTGAAAAACTCTTGGGGAGATTTCTCAACATAAGTTTACAACAACCGTCCTCTCTGGCCTAGGACTTGAAACCATCTGGCCCATCACCAACCTTGCTGGATTAACATGTGTGCTCAGCGAAGCAGTTATCCCTAGTCACTGGGGGTATGTGGAAGCATCTATGTTTATTGGGTTATTTTAAGAATTTGCTTATTTTATATATTGTGCTCTCTTATGGATGTCCTGCTTGTGTTCTTTATTGAAGAAATATCATGGCTTCATAATCATGAGGGCTATACTGTAAATCTTTCACCCGTTTAATAAATTACATGAAATAAGATGCATCAGATATATACATAAAATTATAATGTATTGATTTGAGTATTTTGAGATATACTCTAATGCTTAGAATATGCCAGAGACTGTTGCAATGTATCAATTCATTATAAATTAATATATCAATTCCTTTCCTACCCACGCTATGAGCTCTGTATTATTATTACCATCCATATTTTATAGACAAGGAAACTGAGGCACAAAACTGTTGATTAACTTATTTACTACAGTCACACAACCAGCAGAGTTGGGATTTGAACCTAGACATTTTGGCTCCAGAGCACATATTCTTTTTTTTTTTTTTTTAAGATTTTATTTATTTGAGACAGAGAGAGAGATGGAGAGACGGAGACAGCATGAGCCAGGGGGAGGGGCAGAGGGAGAGGGACAAACAGCCCCAAGGCAGGGCTCCATCCCAGGACCCTGAGATCGTGACCCGAGGCAAAGGCAGACACTTGGCTGATGGAGCCACCCAGGCGCCCCCAGAACAAGTACTCCTAATCAGTCTCCTGAAGTGTCCACTCTATGTGAATTTGCAGGTTCAGTGTTTGAAGAGTGATAACCGCAGAGCAAAGGGACCTCTGATCTAGTGACCAAAGAGGACCTAGAGAAGTAAACTCATTTAAGATTGCATTTGTCATCTATGCCCCTTTGCTGGAGACCAGATAAAGGATCTACCCAATTTTTTTTTTTTGACTCTTTGAGCTACTGGCCTACTATACTATTTACCAGCTTTGGATGAGAGCCTCCATTGCACCACTGGCCTGTCCTTTGCGTCACTGGGTCTGGTGGGCTGCCCCCACCCTTCAGGGGCTTGTTTTACCACATATCTGGCATGCACCCAGCACGGCCTAACTCTTCTGGGGGAAAAATGATTTACCAAATTAGCATGGAGTTAAAAATACTTCCTTCTTCGATTGGGTGATCTCCCTCTAGAACTAAAACAGAATTAGGTCCAGGAAGTGGCAGGTATTTTGGAAACTGACTCTTGATAATAGAGTATTATTAGACTCAGTGCTTTGGCCCTAAATAAGCTTTGTGCACCTTTAGGAAAGACTATTTCAGATGAATCTTTTTAAATGAGAATCATTGTAAAGAGAATGTGTGCACTCTGTCTTCGTGTTCTATTTTCGGAACATATTTGAGAAATAGATTTAAGCATTTGCTCATTCAACACATCATTATGAGCTGGTGCACCTGGCCAGGCACTATTTTAGGAAACTGAATGAGAACAGTGACCAAAACAACAACAATAACAACAACATAACCTCCTCTTTGGGGAAGCTGACCCATGTTTGGGTTCAGATGGAAACATCCAAATGAATTCAAGTTCTATGTTTCACGTGTGGACAAAGCAAAATGACCACTGTTAAAGACCAAAATGCTCTTCATCTTTGGAAACTTGCCTTTGTACCATTGTACCAATTTTAAGGACCCTCAGCTCTTTCCTTCCATGGATATATTTTAGTATCTTAGCACATTCTATGGCCTCATCCCCAGCCTCTTTTATAAATGTCTGCTCCTTTTAGTGTTTTCTTAGACCTCAATGAAATCTTTCCTCAAGACCCCAGGCTTCCCTCCTTCTAATGTAAATTGTGACCAAGTCATCATAGATGGTGAGCGTCCCCAGGTTCTGGCCAAAGAGATGAAACAAGAATGAAAGCATTTGCACCTAAATTAAGTTGATAGTCCAAAATTTGTCTATTTTAATCATATCATCAAGAAAAGGCCATGGTCTTAGGGCCCTGGGTGGCTGAGTGGTTAAATGTGGAACTCTTGATCTCAGCTCAGGTCATGATCCCGGGTCATGAGATTGAGCCCCATGTTCGGTTCGGTGCTCAGCCAGAGGTCTGCTTGAGATTCTCTCCCTCTGGTCCTCCCCCTAAAATAAATAAATCTTAAAAAGGGGGGCCAATTCCAAAGGAAATAAAAACAAGATATTAAAGAGATATTTGCACTCCTACATTCATTCCAGCATTATTTATAATAACTAAGATAAGGAAACAATCTAAATGACTATCAGTGGATGAATTATAAAGGAGATGATTTTATATATATTATTCAGCCATGAAAAAAAAGAAATCCTGCCATTTGCAACAACATGGATGGACCTTGAAGGCATTATACTATGTGAAATAAGACAAAAAAAAAAAAGAGACAAGTACTGTATGTATAATTTATATGTAAAATTTTAAAAAAGACCAAATTCATAGAAACAGAGAGTGGAAAAGTGGTTGCCAGGGGTTGGGGTTGGGGGAAAACAGGGAGAGTTTGTGAAGGGTACGCATATTCAGCTACAAGACAAAGTTGAAGGATCTAAAAAAAAAAAAAAAAAAAAGGAAAGAAAGCATTTGAGGCTCCTGTACCACCTGCTAAGGGAAAACTTTCAACCAGAAACATGGGAAGAAATTCGCTAATTTCAGACCAAATTGAGTAGTCAGTAAAAAGCCTATATGAGCATTTTCCACTTTCCTATTATTTAAGCTGTACATAATTACATTCTGGGGCACACCCGAAAACATCTTTTGGTGTGAATCTCTGGAGAAGTCTTAACTCTTTGCAGAGTGAAGGCATTATCCAGTTCACACCTAGAATAAAAAACCCAGGGATGTGTTCCTCTCCCTATTCCCCTGATCCTGTGGGTGGGGGTCATTTTATAATGTTCACACAGGCAAGTCACACATTTGTTAAAAAAACCTTTTTGTATAAAGCCCAGGAGCTAATTAGATATTCTCCCCCCGCCCCATTTCTTCACAGGGCAAAATATGCATAACATAAAATGTACCACTTTAACCATTTTCAAGCATACAGGTCTCTGTGAGATTTTGTGCATTTCCATTGTTGGGCAACCATCACCACCAGGATGCACCAGCATTGGTTTCTGCTTTTGAAGGTGACAGATCTTTAAGTGAGGCGTTCTGCAAGGTGTGCACAAGATTAGGGAGGGAGGGAGAGCAGCTCTTCTTTAGCATTCCTAGGTGGACAGGGGAGGTTTTGAGCAGTGGTGATACCAGAGTTAAAGGAGGGATCCATGGGATGTGGCATCCCTGGGTTAGGTACTTAACACATGCTATTTTGTGCAATTCCCTCTACAGTTTTATAAAGTAGTTTCTTTACTCTTCCTGAATTATATATAGGGAATCAAAGCTTGGAGAGATAAACTAATTTGTCCAAGGTCGCACACCTAGTAAGCAGCACACCACTCTGTAGCTCTTAACTGCTCCATTATACTGGTATTTGGAACAGAAACTGACAAGGTAGGGGTGGGGGGCTGCAGGGCATTCCAGGAAGAGGGAGCAGTAAGCTGGACAAACAGACTTAATAAGAAGCATGGAGGAATTTGGAAAACTGCATGTCATCCTTTCCAAGTGGCTTAAAAAGAGGTTACTACTGATGTCTGCTAGACATCTCCAGTGGTGATGTCTGGAAATGAGTCCCTTGTTTCCCCCTTGTCCTTCTGAGTAGTATGGCATCTGGGACATCCAGAGACACCGGACATTAGGAAACCACAGGACTGGGTCCAGTTTGGGTCCCTGTTGCTCAGAAGATTTTGGCATAAACAGATGGAAAGCATCAAAATCATTTCTGCTGCATAAATATGTAACTACCATAGATTTAATGCTCATTGTAAACTAGGCACTAGTCTGAGTACTTCACATTCTAACTCTTCATAACAACTCTTAGCTGTGGGTTCCATGATCGTTCTATTTAATTAATTAATTTTTCAGTAAGCTCTATACCCAGCATGGGGTTTGAACTCACAACCCTGAGATCAAGAATCACATGCTCTACCAAATGAGCCAGCCGGGCACCCCATGATCATTGGAGGAAGATGAATTCCAGGGAAGATAAGAATTTATTTATGGTAACATAGCCAGGAATCTGCAGGGCCATGATTTGAAGTATATGGAGATCAAAAATAATTGTAGATGGTCATTCTCAATGTAAAAGTCACATTTGTCTCAGGGTGATATACTAAGGTTCTTGTTTCGCCTTCTGTGAGACCTTTTACCCTCTGCCGTTAGGACAGATGGCTGTAAAGTTCAGTGCTCTCAGAAAGAAAAGTGAAGACTATCAAGTACCCAGGAGCTGTTAATTCCCTTTCATCTTGTGCAACAGTAAAGATGAAATATCTATATTTAAAGTCTGTTCTTTAAGAGGTGGGCTGTCACTGTCCGTTAGCTTTGTGGTTACCATTTCTTTCCAGTTCACAACTGGACTTCTGAAGAAGCTAATTGGTGAGTCCCACGTGCCCTGAGTGCCAGTTATATACATTTTTAAATTGTGATGTCAAGAAAACCCGTGACAAGGTTTAAAGAGTCAGAATTTGAGGGCACTTGGGTGGCTCAGTCCTTAAGCATCTGCCTTTGGCTCAGGCCATGATCCCAGGGTCCTGGGATCGAGCCCCATGTTGGGCTCTCTGCTCAGCAGGAAGCCTGCTTCTCCCTCTTCCACTCTCCCTGATTCTGTTTTCTCTCCCACTGTGTCTCTCTCTGTCAAATAAGTAAATAAAATCTTAAAAAAAAGAGTCAGAATTTGTTCACAAAATGAAATTCTAATTATAGTTGTTACTAAAAAGAGAAAACAAAACCCAATCCCTACAACCTAGTTGTTAAGTGTCCACGGGAATTCAAAGTACTCATGTGTAAGGCTGAGCTTGTGGCCAGCCCCATCCCTATGGCATTTCCTATATTCCTTATTTCTATGAACAGCAATTCTGTCCCCCATCACTCAAGGGAGAAATCTCAATTTGTTCTTTCCCAACATTGCAACCTTGTTAAAGAGGGAAAAGTCTCTTCTTTACAGTTGGTTTGTGTGTATTACCTTCTTCCTACCACCAGTGTTTCTTTTCTTTTTTTTTTTTAAGGTTTTATTTATTTATTTGACAGAGAGAGATCACAAGTAGGCAGAGAGGCAGGCAGAGAGAGAGGAGGAAGCAGGCTCCCCGCTGAGCAGAGGGCCCCATGCGGGGCTCGATCCCAGGACCCTGAGATCATGACCTGAGCTGAAGGCAGAGGCTTAACCCACTGAGCCACCCAGGTGCCCCACCAGTGTTTCTTTTGACTGCTCATATAATCTTTACTTTACTTAGGGTGTTTCCTACATCCGGACTTGACACCACCTTTCCATCTTTCACGATGCTACTAAACCATGTCTCTCAAATTCAACTCTGAACTTACTTCCCTGCTCAAAATCTTTCCATAGTCCCCACTGCTGGAGGCCCTGCTCACTGGGACCTCTGTCCATGCCTCCCACCTTCCTCTTCTTGAATCTGATGCTCTTATTGTATCGACTCTTCTGTGTTTCCTCAACGTGTGAAGCCATTTCACAAGAAGGGCCTTCACTCATCATGACTCTCCATGATGTGTCTTGCCCCTTGCCCTGTGATGTCTCACTTTTCTTCACAACATCATCTTCAGTCATCAGCTTCTCTTCAGATCCTGGCCTTTTGTCCACCCCAGTTAGGCTCATCCTTTCATCTCCTTCTAAGTCAGTTCAATTACTTTTCAGTACACGTTTGGGACCATTTGCAGTGCTAGGCTCTGTGTTGGGGCTATGGAGGTGAGTGCAGTGCAGTTCCTGTTCTCAAGGCAGACCAGGCAAATAGTCAATATTTAGTATGTAGTGGTGGCACAGGGTGGGTGGGGGCTAATACCCTAGGGGGACCCAGGATCCTGCAGTTATGTTGTCAAAGTTGGGCTTCTGGAAGAATGACTAGGAAATTGATTGGTGGCAGGTAGTGGGAGTTTAAGAGCTGAAGAGGAGACAGTTCAGTTAACACAAGCAATATGTCCACAGGTGTGGTGTGAAATAAGAAGGTGTCTGGGGACTTTTGCACAGCTTAGCATCACTTAGAATCTCCTGTGGCATGAACTCAGAGAGGAGGGTAGGATCCAGATGGAGAAATACCTCATTTATTATGCTCAAGAGTTTACATTTTGTTCCTTTTCCTAGAATGTCCATTTCTTTCCCCATCCACCTTTCCTACCAACATCAATCTAAGAACAATGAAATTATAAACTCTTCCCAAACTATCTCATCCTTCTAGAATAATTCTTTAAATTTTTTTCAAGATTATTTATTTATTTATTTGTTGGAGAGAGAGCAAGCGAGCACAGGCAAACAGAGTGGCAGGCAGAGGCAGAGAGAGAAGCAGGCTCCCTGCTGAGCAAGGAGCCCAATGTGGGACTCGATCCCAGGACACTGGGATCATGACCTGAGCCGAAGGCAGCCGCTTAACCAACTGAGCCACCCAGGCGTCCCTCTTTAAATTTTTTATCACTGATAGTTGGGTTATGTATTTGAAAACCCAATTACACAGATCTTTTATTGTTCTCTAACTGGGTAATATGAGTTTCTTGCTTCCTCAATATTATGGATTGAATTCGGTCTTCTAAAAAGATATGTTTAAGTCTTAACTGCTGGTGTCTGTGAATGTGACCTTTTTTGAAAATAGGCTAAGTGCAGCTATAATAAAGTTAAGATGATGTCATTAGTGTGGGCCTTAATCCGATATGAGAAGCAAGGAATGCTATAGGAAGACACAGGCATGGTGAGAAACTACATGATGTCAGAGGCAGAGATCAGAGTGAGGCAGTTGTAAGCCAAGGGATGCCAGGGATTGCCAGCAACCATCAGAAAGTAGCATGAGGCAAGGAAGGATTCCCATCCCTTAGAGGAGGGAGGACAGCCCTGCTGACACCTTGATTTTAGCCTCTAGAGGACTTTTAGCCTCTAGAAAATGTGAGACAGTAAATTTGTTGCTTAAAGCCACACAGTTTGTGGTCCTTTGTTATGGCATCCTTTGGAAACCAAATATCCCAATCAATTTTCAGTTCCTTAGAGATAAAAAATAGATGGAATATTTTTTAAAAAATTTTTAAAAGATTTTATTTATTTATTTGACAGAGATCACAAGTAGGCAGAGAGGCAGTCGGGGGCGGGGAGCAGGCTCCCCGCTGAGCAGAGAGCCTAATACGGGGCTCGATCCCAGGACCCTGAGATCATAACCTGAGCCGAAGGCAGAGGCTTAACCCACTGAGCCACCCAGGCGCCCCTAGATGGAATATTTTAGTACGATTACAGTACAACTCAGAAAGGTGTTGATTGATTGCAAAATAGGCACATGAAGTGGAGATGGGAGTTTGCAACAGTCAGAAGGCACAGAGTCCTCTGTGTTCCCCAAAGGCCAGTGCTGTAGTGAGCTTGACTTGTGTATCTCATGCTGTGGAAACCTTCACTTCTCTGCTACTGAGCTATCCTCTTTGATGGTTATTAAAAGCAAAAAATAGGACAGAACATGTACACAATTGTTAACAGAAGTAATCTCTACAGTGTGATACTTTGAATAATTTTGGTCAACTTTTTGCTTGGCTGTATTTTCTTTTTTTTTATGTTCTCTATTTCTTTTGATCAGTATTTTATTTTATTTTATTATTTATTTATTTTTCAAAAAATTTTTATTTTAAAAATTTCTTTTCAGTGTACCAGAATTCATTGTTTATGTACCACACCCAGTGCTCCACGCAATATGTGCCCTCCATAATACCCACCACCAGGTTCACCCAACTTCCCACCCCCCCGCCCCTTCAAAACCCTCAGATTGTTTTTCAGAATCCATTTTTCTAATTTTAATAAAATGCGCATGTATTTCTTTAATAAAAGATACATATTCTTATTTTTATTTTTTAAAAAAGATATATCTTTGGGAAAGGCACATGTTTTGTGTGCCCAATATTAAGAGACAGCCCATATTTATTCTTGATTGATTAAATCTGTCAGCGTTTTGATCCACAGCAAAAACAAACGTGGGTTTTTCTAAAGCTCTTTGGGGTTTCTCATAAAGCAGGCTTTTTAACCAATGTTTTGAACATATCAGGTTAAGGTATGTGGAACAGTCTCTCCAAGTGGGATTTAATATAATGCAATAAGAAGTGAAGATTTAATAGAGGATTTCTTTCCTAAGCAAGGGAAGAATCAGGTGGTTGTTTATCGTACTTTGTATTAGAGCATTTAGCTCTTACTATCAGCCAGACAGATAAAACGGATGTTCCCTGAAGACATCAGCACCTTACACAGAAAATCAAAGCTACTCAAAAGAAAAACACAAGGGCAATGAGAGATGCAGACACTGTCTGAAAAGGGTGATTCAGTAGCACGGGGGAGAGGTTTCTCCCACTGCATCTTTTCCCCCAGTAGTCCCGGGCTTTCCCTTAGGTTAAAGCGCAGTCACACAGTCAGCTGCTGGAATTAACATTTACTTGCTTAGCCAGGAGTGGGTGAAAAAGTGTCATTTGAGCATTTCAGAAAACTTGACTTCTGCTTTATCAGGTCAGGGAGGAAATCCTTAAAGAAAGTGAGCCCATTATAAAACAGAATTTATAGGATGCCAACACAGGAAAATAGCTCAGTCTTGGGACACACCACTAAAGAATTAATGACAAGAGGTGGGGCTTCAGCTTGGTTTTGTCTTGCCACACTCCCCATAACATAGAAGGCATGAACACCAAGCCACAAGTGTGGTTTCTTGGTTTGGGCACACAAGCGTAGGGGAACTGGACATTCATTGTGAATTAGTTCCTCCTTTGGTGACTTACCCACGAGGCAGTTAGTTTTCCAGAGACGATGCTTTGTTTGGGATGAAAGATGGCTGGTGACATGCAAACGCCCTGTGCCAAACGTGATCCCCCTTGCTTTCTGTATCTTGGGAAGATGGGACAGCTCATTTCTCCTGAGGCTTTTCCTCTGACTACATATGATTTGCTTGTGTATTTGGACTCTGAATTCATTAAGGTTCTCTTGCCGTGACTTGACCACTCAGTTTTTGACACCAGTGGTAATTTGCAAGAGTGCAGTACCATGCCATGGATATTAAGGGTGCTATTAGAAATCATCAAACATAGTACGTGACATGCAGTAGGTATCTGAAACATGTTTTCTGAAAAGAGCTTGCTTTGGGGACACAATCAAACTGGATATTGCACTGAAGATATTCAGGGTTTGACTCCATCTATAGTTAATGGATAGACTTGCCAGCTAGCTCCAGTAATGTCTCTTCTAGAACAGTGATTCTCAAATTTTATTGCAAATTATGATTACTTGGAGGGTTATAGAAATCATAATGCCTGGCTATTTCTCATAACAAATTAAGTCAGAACTTTTAGAAGTAGAACCCAGGCCCTGGTATGTTATAAAAACTCCCCAGTTGAGGGACGCCTGGGTGGCTCAGTTGGTTAAGCGGCTGCCTTCGGCTCAGGTCATGATCCCAGCGTCCTGGGATCGAGTCCCACATCGGGCTCCTTGCTCGGCAGGGAGACTGCTTCTCCCTCTGCCTCTGCCTGCCTCTCTGTCTGCCTGTGCTCACTCTCTCTCTCTAACTAATAAATAAATAAAATCTTAAAAAAAATTAAAAAAAAAACCTCCCCAGTTGATTCCAATAAGTAGCCAAGTTTGAGAAGCATTTACTGCCTTACAGCTATAATATCTGTAAGTAGCCACTAGTCCTGCGTATAATGTGATTTAAATAAAGTTACAATAGCCAAATTTCAAGCACTCAGTAGCCACATGTGGCTAGTAGATACCATACTGAACAGTGTAGAATTATAGAACATTCTTGTCATTGCAGAAGTTCCCATTGGTCAGCATTACTATACAATCTGGAACCCTAGTATGTCTCATTCTTTCATCTGAATAAATGATGAATGACCATACTATCGGTAAGATTTTAAGGAAAATGTTCTTGGGCATCCATAATTTCTCTATCTTGCCACCCATCTCTGAAGGGATCAAGTTCCAACAAGAAGGCTAATTAAAATCATTTACATTTTTCTGGCCAAAGCTACATTCTTCTTGAGGGGAAAAAAACATCTGATGTACTGGCCCAAACAGTAGGGTGTTTTCCTGAGTCCTTGGTTATGTTGGCGCCCATGGGAGTTGCTAAGCTCATTGGAATGGATAGTCCCCTCAGAATGCACCAATGGGTTCTGAGGCTCAGAAAGGCCCTGATAGCCTTGAACGTTTACTTCTCTAGATCTCTTTGGGATCTCATTTTGTGAACAAATCCTCTTTAGAAAGTAAAGAGGATTCTCTGTCCTGGATCCTTGGATCTGTGAGGAAGCATCTAGCATTAGCCCAACTCTGTGCCTGTTACTGAAGCAACTTGACACACACACACACACAAAAAGGTGAGAAGCAGATTTCTTCTCAAACTTAGGAATGTAAATTATTAAGTATAATCCTTTATTAGAAAAGTCAGATATATAAATTAGGGATCTCAGTTACCTGCTTGACATCATCATGATGTATTTATTCAGGGGTTTGAACCTAAAAACGGTCTTATGGCAACGCTATAGGATGACCATCTCAGGAGAAAACACAAAGCGGAGTTCAGTGGTTTATAGCACAGCTTTGATCATTTGACTTCATTTGAACTCAGAGAAATAGATTTATTTCTAGAAAAAAAATTTTTTTTTGGTGTGGGGGGTGTGGGGGCCTATTAACAGAGAAAGAGGCTATTTGAATGGGAAGCTGATCTTTCTGCTCCTATGACATATTCTGAAATATTTGTTTTTCTTTAATGGAGCTACCCTGAGCTTCATGTTCCCCAGGGCACCCAGATCAGTCTCCCCATGGAAAGACATCTGGCTGAGCTGTTTGTGCAGCGTTAGAGGGACCGGTTTTAATAAAATACCAATGAGTAAAGAGTATATTATTCATCTGAGGAAAACAAGTGACATGAACACAAACACTGGTTCTTCAAGAGATGAAGCTAAGAACCTCCTCAAGGATCTACCTTAATAATCTTTACCCAAGTCACCCTCCTGCTGTGCTTTTCTGTGCCTTTCACTACACACACACACACCCCCACACACCCTGTGTGTGTGGGTGAGACTATGGTGGGTTCTTTAGAGCTCTGGAAGGTGCTTCCTAGGAATTCTTTAAACTTGTCATCCTGGAAAATTCTGAAACTCTTCCACTATTTAAGTATTCATATATCCCCTTTTAAGTATTAATCACTGTAGTAGATACAAAGAAGTATCAGATGCAATTCTTTGATCTTTAAGGATAAGTGAGGCCTCGTACGTGGACGTAGTTACTCAGTTCAGAAGTCTTACCCATTTCTTTCTTGATTTTTAGAAAGAAGATGATAGTTTTTCTCCCGGGAACTATCATGACTGAACCTGCGAGGCAATTCACGTTTACTGCCCTCAGAGTTTGCCATGCAGTCTCTGTGGCAGTGAACAAAGCTGGCTGGGAATTGGTGAGAAAATCCCCATCTTTGCCATCCACTTGTTTGGGTTGGAATCAGATGGGTTTTGTTGTCAGTAATGGGATTATCTAATTCATCTCTGCGTTGTTGATGTGATTCTTGGAGCCTAGCATCCTGGTGAATGTATGCAAGGGATTTGGAGTGGTTTGTGGTAGTCGTCCTTGCACACCTGTGGCTACAGGTGACTCACTCTCTTAAAATTCCTCCAATAATATTATTATTTTTCTAAATGTCTGGAAGGTAGCATCTTTGTTTGCTAG
>RCUC01119036.1:0-13124 GCA_003697995.1 Taxidea taxus jeffersonii
GGTGAAACTAGAATCTGCGTTTCAGGGAGCTGTTGCTAATATTAAGTGAGATCATACAGACAAAGTGTTTAACACAGTGTCTTCGAGCAGCAGGCATACAAGGCAGTTCTTTCCAGCACTCCCTTGCACCCCTGGCAATCCCTAGAAGGAGTACATTTTCAGTAAACATTTGTTGAATACATAAGTTGAATTGCGTAAGGAGAGGAAGTTATCCAATATCTGTGAACAAACAGAGGTTCTCCCTAACCTGGGTAATATAACCTGTCAAGGATTTTTATATAGAGTCTGAATCTATAGACTGCCCCAACACAGAACTTTAAAATCAAATAACTCAATGTAGAAAACATAACAGGAAGAGTTCATAAAGGAAAGAAGGAAAGATCGATTTATTCAGATGAATCAAAGAAGAATCTGAGATGTAATCATGTTTTATTTGTGCAGGTCATTTACCTAGAATCAAAGCACTCACCACATATCTCATTAACCCTTACAACACCCCCAGGAGGCAGGTAGATGTCTAAGATGCTCCCCTTGTAACTGATGGAGAGAGAGCCTGAGGCCCAGGGCAGTGAAGCGACTTGTCAAGAGGCCACATCAAGTGGTGAGTAATGAAGCAAGAACCGGAACTAAATTCTAGGCTGTATCCTGGGGCTCGTCATTATGTCTTACCATGAGGTTGCCAAACATCTCAATTACATTTTACTCTAAATTCATTTAAAAGAAGCCCTCCCCCTGCCTTTTTAAAAATATCAGCCAAGAGTACAAGATGCAATAACTAAGACAGAAAAAAACACAAATCAGCTGGGTTTTTTATTTTGTTTTAATACTTCCACGGTATCAGTTAACGTCTACGGAAGAAAACTGAAGCAAATACCGGTTCAAAAACAAATGTCTGCAAAAGGCAAATCTCTACATTTTAGGGCAATTAATATGCTGAAAAGACGGGGGGGGGGGGCGGGGGGCGGGGAGTTGGTTTTGAGTTTCCAAACAGAACTGTAGAAGTTGAGCATACTTCTTCATTGACTTTCCTATGATTCTACCTGGGGGTGGTAAACAAATTCTTCTTAATTGACTCACTTGAACAGGGATTACCAGAATTTTCAGGTATTTTAATCTCCAAATTTTCCCAGAAGCCCTCAGGATGAATGGTTATGATTTTAGTATCTCTTGACTAAAAATAACACACATAGGCACGGAATGACCAAAAGCTCCCATGAATTCGGTGACATTCACAATCTACACTTAAAAACTGGCTCAGCGAAGGCCTGGTGGGTAGACGGGTTCCCGGGTGCTCGCAAGCAGCCCGGGGGCAAGAACCGAATCCGGAGGCAGGGCGGACGGCAGGGAGCCTGGATTCCACATCCGCTCTCCCTCCGCAAGGACTGAGAAAAACCGGCTCACAGGGTGCACCTACCCACCTCCAAATCGTTTCCTGTTTTTTTAGCATAGAAAGAAGGAGATCGAGGAGCAAGATGCCAGCGCCCTAAATGCAGGGCGCGCCGTGGCCCCTGCGCCCCGCCCTCCCTCCCGCGCGCCAGTCCCTCAGGGCTCGGTGCCCAATTGCCCCGCACAGACCCGCGCGTCTGGCCCGTCTGGCCCGGTACAGTCGGGTTCTGGTTCCCAGAGTCGGAGTTCCAGTTTCTAGTTTCCTTATCAACGCGATTTCTCCCTCGGGGTCTTCCAAGGGGATGGGAGAGTGGCGGAGCCTCTGGCGGGGGAAACCCGCGACTACTCCAGGCTCAATCTGCAGGGCCTTTGGTGGTTCACCCAGGTCCCACTGACCCAGGTCCCCCCCCCCCCCGCGGAAAATTCGAGTTATTTGAGCAGCATTAGGAACGTTGGAGGGAGGACATTTTTGAAGAGGCTTCTCTGCTGGGCAGAGTGATCAGACTGATGGTCACAAATCAGGCCCGCGCGAGCACCAGGGAGACTAGCTATAGCCCAGGACCCACCTGGCGGCCATGGAAACTCTAAAGAGACATTTTATTCGTGCCAGCCTCTGGCCACCTTTCAACTTTAAGACATTTGGGGGTTCAGGCTTACTGAACCTGATGTTGCCATCAGCCCTCTTCACCTTCATCCCAAAGATGGCTGGGACTCAGGCCCTGGACCCAGATTGTGTGGATTCTGTCCTTAGCTCCACCATTTTTCAGCTGCTCTGTGACCCTGAGCAAGTTACTTAACCTCACTGGTCTTTATGTAAAAGGGAATTGTAACAACATCACCCTGAGTTCTGTTGTGAGAATAGTATGAGATATGCATTTTAACTGTTCTGGCACAAGGACTGTTCAGTTAATGTCAGGGGATACTAGGCAGAATTAAATAAACTCAGGATGAGGGCTCATTCTATCAATTAATGACCTGTCCTAGCAACTAGAAAGAAAGCAGGGAATGTAACAGACAACAATTGCTGTCCCCTTGGAGCTCCCATGGCTGGAAGAGGCGGGGGAGTTACAAAGCAAATGTAGTGTGTCTCACAATGAGAAAAGGCAGTGGGGCCCAGCTGCCAGTCTAAATAGAGTGGACAGTTGTTCAAACCAGGAGAAGGAGGAGCAGTGAAAGGCTGGGCCAGCCAGAGGGAAGAGCAGAAAGAACCTACTGGTCAATTTCCCTAATTTAATCCTATCATCTGCCTCTACTCCCTGACACTCCCCATCCCCCATCCAGTGAGTCCTCCCTTAGGAGATCTGCCTAAGGAAACAGGCTGGGAAGAAGCTTCCCCCCCATTCTAACACCACTTCCAACCCCTGAGGTTTAAGTTAAGTGCCCCTTCCTCCATTCCACCCCATGCCCAGCAGTCCATCCTTTTACATATTCAGAAGAATTTCTGTGATAGAATCAATAAAAGGGGATAACTCACATTCTCTCAAGGAATCTAATTTCCCCTTCCTTCTTTCCATGGAAGATGACTAGGATGGTTTGTAATGATGCTGACACAAACCAAGCAAAAAGTGGATTTTTCCCTCTCAGCTATTAGCAGGAACAGAGTCCACACACTTCCAAGGTACTGTACAAAGAAATATCAAAAACAAAGAAAAGATTTCAGATGCTACATTCTTATTTACACTGTACCACTACAAATAGAGAAATCACTTATAAAGACATATGCACGGGGCGCCTGGGTGCCTCAGTGGGTTAAAGCCGCTGCCTTAGGCTCAGGTCATGATCCCAGGGTCGTGGGATCGAGCCCCATATCGGGCTCTCCGCTCTATGGATAGCCTGCTTCCTCCTCTCTCTCTGCCTCTCTGTCTACTTGTGATCTCTGTCTGTCAAATAAATAAATAAAATCTTTAAAAAAAATAAAAATAAAAAATAAAGACATATGCACATGCACAACTCTGACTTGCATATCCACCATCAATACTATATATCAGTAAAAATCACTACCACTTATTGTGGTCTTTTTATGTGTTTAGTGTTTTATATGTATTTACTTATTTAATAACATTGATAACCCTATAAAGGAGTATCTACCATCATTTTACAGATGAGAAAACTGAGTTTTAGAGTGGTTAAATAACTTACTCAAGATCACAGAGCTAGTATATACTGGAGCTACTCCCTTGCTCACATTTTATTGTGGGTTCATTCATAATAAAACAAATATTTACTGAGTGCCTTCCATGTACCAGGCACTGTTCTATGCACTAAAGATACAACAATTTTAAAAAATCTGTACCCACATATATATTATTTACATTCTTGTGGAAGGACAGAAGCAACAAGAGGACGAAAGTAAATTGAGTATATAAGGACCATGGAGAAAATTTAAGCAGGGAAAAAGGAAAAGGCAGGAATGGGGTTACAATGTTAAACAGGTGGTAGGGGAGGGGGAACTTTATCCAGAAGATGGTATTTCAGGGAAAAGCAGAGCAAAGACCCTAAAACAAGACTAATACCATAGCTGGAGTGGAGGGGATGTAGGCAAGGAGATGGGGAGTAGGAGGGTCAGAGGTGGTGTGGTCACTCAGGAGTGTAGAGTGAAGGATTTAGACTATGATCCTCAGTGAGATGGGGAGTCAGTGGGGGGTCTAAGCTCCCTTATAGAACAGGAGTACTCCTGCTAGAACAGGATCACAGAGGACACTATCAGGGAGGAAAGTAGAAACATGGAGACTAGTTAAGAGGGCATCACAATAACCTAATGGTGAAATGATGATGATGTAGGCCCAAGTAGTAGTAGCAGATGTCATAAGGAACAGTCAGATTCTGGATATACAGAGAAGCATTTTCCAGTAGGCACAATTTGGAGTGTGAAAGTAAGAGGAGTCAAGGATGGCTCCAAAGTTAACAGCCTGAGCACCTCCTGGAAAAAAAAAAAAAAAAAGGATTGCTCTTAATGGAAAGGGGTACCCTGGATGGAGCAGCTTTGGAGGCAAAGCTTCAAGCAAGTTAAATTTGAGCATCTTTCCGACATCGAGGGCACACAGAAGACATCCAGCAGGCAGCTGAATACACAAAACTGGAGGCTGGAGTTTAGAGAAGGTCAGGCTGGATATATATATATATATATATAATTTATATTATATATATATATAATTTTTTTTCTAAATCGGGGATGGGGGAGGGTCTGCCAGGCTCAAGGCACTGGTGACTGCCAGAGGTCACTAAGGGGTAAAGGCAAGGTGAGAAGAGGCTGAGAACGGGCCGCCATGCTCCCACTTTTCCCACTTTATATGGACTTTGGAAGGAGAGCACAGCCTCTGCACCTGGGTTAATTGTTGCTTCCACTGTAACCCTTTTCACCGGAGGCAGCTGGGATGCGGCAAAAGCTGGGTGTGCCACGTTCAGCATTAAGGGGCTGTCGCCAGCCCCACTGCCGCGGCCCCAGGGAAGCCATTTAATCTCTCCGGCTGCCCTTCCATGAAATGGGGATACTAGCACCCCCAGTAAGGGTACTGAGGGGCAATCTGGGTTCGGTGAGAGAAAGGGGCCGGTAAAACTGACTCCTCAGCCTCTCCGAGCTTCCCCTGGCATCTTCCGGCCCGTTTACCTGCAGACGCAGCGCAATCTTCACGGAGCTTCCCCGGCGCCACGCGGCTACAAGCGAGGTGCTCAGGGAGGGCACGAAGAAAGCCAAGGGCCGGGAGGGGGCTGCCCGGACAGGAACCAGCCCCCTCGGTCGTCGCGCCTGAAGCTGGGGGCAGGCTGGGGCGCCCGACGGCCCCCCGAGCCCCGCAGCAACCCCTTCTCCCCCCTCCGCACCACACGCGGGCGCGCCGGCTCCTGCAGGCGGACCGGACAGCGAGGGGCCTCGGCCGGCGCGTCCTCGAAGCGGCGAGCCGAGAGGAGCCGGCCGCGGGGGCCTGGGCGAGCTCCGGGAACTGGAAGGGGCCGCGCGGCGCCTGTGCCGCGGGGACGCGGGTCTCGGCGCTGGGGGCGGGCGAGGGGCCGACTGGGGAGCGGCGGGAGCGCGGCACCGGCGCCGCGCCTGCCGCGTCCTCACAAACGCACCCTGATGCGGCTCCCTGCCTTTTTTTTTTTTTTTTTTTTTTTTTAATAAGTATTCCTTTTTCCTTCTACTGCCGCCCCTCGGATGTCTGAAGGAAAGGGAAACCCAAATTTCCCGCAGATGGGTCATCCACGGAAGACTGTTGGAGGGCCCTCTAGGATCCGGAGAGGTTTGGTTGGTCTAGGAGGAACAGCCCAGACGCCCAGAACCTGGCGGCGCCGGGTCTCCCCGAGACGAGGACGCCCGGGGAGAACCCAGGCTCTGGGACCAACTTTCCCGTGCCGGCGGGTGAAATCCTGAGGGCTGTTGCTGAAGACGTCACAGGTTATCGTAGAAATTCATTAAACCGAACATACCAGGCATCTTCTCAGTGCCTTCCAGCCAACAGGGCCTAGCAGGATCCCAGTGTGGCCACAATGAAGGAATTAATCTGGAAGTTATGTTTCCTAACCTTTGGGGGGTCATCGGTCCCTTTAAAATTGAACGCAAGCTATGGACCCTGGCCCCGGAACACACAGCATTTGGGGATGCCTGTTGGACGTTTCGGGAACACAGCCGCGCACGCACTGCCACACAGGCGCGCTCACACGCCTTCTCTAGTTCTCCTGGAGCCCCCAAGAGCGGACGCCGGACGCAGAGCGCGCACCAGCTCTGTGATCCCCGCAGGGGAAAAACAAAAACAAAACGTCCAGTTAATTTCACAGGGCTTGTTTGGGTGTTTTGGTTGTTTGTTTCTTGTTTTCTCTCAGTACGGTTAATCAAGTGAGCAAGTGAGTTTGGTGGGTATGAAAGGCCGCAGGCCTTCTGGGAAAGGAGAGGTGCAGTTACAATGGAATCATTCCGTTGGGTTGTCCTGGCCTCTCTAAACCACCAACAAAAATGTAATTAGGGCAAAAAATGTTTGGGGAGGAAGTTAGCAAACAGGGAAGGTTTCCTTAGACCATAATGATGACAGTTCCCTAATTGTTATTCTGTTAACCAAAAAACTCCTATGTTATAAGCCAAAAACTTTTGATGGCCTCAGAGAAACAGTACATGCGCTGGCATTTTGAGGGGAGGCTGGGGGGCAAAAATGCCATACATACTGTTCCAAGGACAGCAGCTCTCCACCATTTAACTGGCCTGCTGGTGGTGTTTTTGTGTAACAGTGGAGGATAACATATCTGTCTTATTTTATTTCACCAGATGGAGTAAATGCAACAATATTTGAAAAAAAAAAAACATTTCCTGTCTTTTTGTTCTTAACATAAAAAATACTTTATTGCTATTTTTTTTTTTTTCAGCATAGTTTCTCCTCCTCTGGGGCTCTTTTTAAAGCCTCAAAGCACATATTTGCCAGGACTCTTTAGATTCTCACAATATTCCTAACTCTTTCTATAACCAAAACTTGCTGGACCTGCTCCATTAGAGAAACTTGTGTTTTACAAGCTGTACAGGATAACTGCAATAGCTATGGTTTATTTTTTCTTTTTTCTTCCTTTTTTAAGGGAAAATTTCAAACTTAAAACACTTAGTATTTATGGGCAATTGCTTTTTCTTTTATTACCCATTTAACCATGTCTTTTCTTTGACGCTCATCCAGAGGGATTCTCATCATCCATGGCTAGATCAGAGAAGCCAAAAGGAAAGGTCTTCATCATCTCTAATCTCCATCTCTCACCTCCCTCCAAAGCAGTTTGCAATAAAGAGAACTCACTCCCACATCCTGATCCCTGCTCTTCTTTGATCTTCCCCATCATTTTCTTATTAAAAACAACTGCTCTCTTGCCACCACCACGTTTCAAGCTGTCTGAACAACGATTGTCATGCTTAAATTTTTAATTTTGAAAATTGAGTCATATATTAGAGTTATTATGCCAAATTTATCTCCACTTGAAAAAGAGGGGAAATCTATAGAAAACAACCTATTAATTTTCCATCAGCTCGAAAGCACTAAAATGCTACTTTCTAAATATGGGTCTCTGGTTTTCCAGCCTGGCTTCTTCCTGTCTCAGTCACACCACCTGTCATGGTTTCCTGGATTATTTCACCCATTGAACAGTAATCAGAACTGAGTAAATATGAAATTTCATTTCCACCAACATAATATAAAAATTTGCATTCTGTAACAAGTTACCAAATTCCAGCCAATGATGCAGTATACCACCAAATTCCAGTGGAACAAAATAATTTGAATAAGCTCTCAGATTCCATAGTTGGAGAATTTATTAACTACTGAAACACATTGCACTACTTCTTCACAAATGAATGAGTCAAATAACTTATCAAATAACAAAATTTAAACAATGGTTTAAAAGTTTATACTTGGGGTGCCTGGGTGGCTCAGTGGGTTAAAGCCTCTGCCTTCAGCTCAGGTCATGATCCCAGGGTCTTGGGATCGAGCCCCGCAACGGGCTCTCTGCTCAGCAGGGAGCCTGCTTTCCCTCTTTCTGCCTGCCTCTCTGCCTACTTGTGATTTCTGTCTGTCAAATAAATAAATAAAATCTTAAAAAAAAAAAAGTTTATGCTTTAAGCTTTACATATAAAGTTTGTAATCAAATTTGGGCAAAGGCTATTAACATTGGCCAAAGTTGGAAAAAAATGAGTACAGCAAGATTCTTTGGATTTTTATATAATACCTAGCACCTTATAGAAGTCCATAAGGGATTCTTTTATTCACAGCTAAACACATCTCCGCTTTCTGAATTTCAGTGTCCCAAAGGCCAAGGGTAATTTCCACTTGGAATTATCTTCCTCCAGGAAATTTGCTTTCAGTCTACAGCGTTCTCCAGTCTGGTTGGCTGAGTCAGAAGCTGTTTGCTACAGTTGCCTTAGTGGCACTTCGTCCTTCCCTCCATCAGATCACTGGCTACACATCACTGCCCTTGTTTATACAGTTGTGAGTCTTCTCTGCTTTAGTGTAAACTGAACAAGGGAAGGGTCTACATGTTCTGTTCAGTATTGTATTCCAACTACCTGGCACAAAATACTTACTAAATATTTAATGAACGAATAAACAGTAGAATTGACCATTTGTTTAAGCTCAGGAAATCTAAGTACAAGAAACCAAACCAGAAGAAAATTCCCTCCATCCATCTTTCATTCAATCTAGTGAGGAAGCCTCATGAACGAAAAGAACGCAGTGTAGCAATTGGGCAGACACCTGAGTCTGAAACCCAGCTCAGATATTTACCAGTCGTGGGACATAATAAGTTACTTAACCTCTCTGAATCTCATTTCCTCTTCTGTAAAATAGGTATAATAAAGCCCACTTTGTAGGGTTGTTTTAAGAATTTATAAACATATAAAACACCCAACATATGTAGCGACCTATAAACAATCATTATTTATTCATTAAGTGTTTATGTGCTTGCTAATGAGCACTGAAGATACAAAGATGAATAAACCAAAATCCTTCCTCAAGACTTGAAAGTAATATGGCAAATGTAGTAACAGAGACAATCAAAAAGAATTACAGGACCAATTCAGCTGGAGAGAGCTACAATCCAAAGAGCAGGGAGCATATGATTAGAACACAAGGTCTAAACACTATGGCTTGTGTGAGTGACCACAAGTAGTTGGCTTCCCATTTAATGCAAAGGAAGCCTCCAACTTACTACAATGGTTGATGAGAACCTGTCTAAAAGCACTCTCACACACCCTGTTTTCTCTCTGACCTCATCTATTACTCCCTCTGCTCTCTCCTCTTCTTGATATAGTAAGCACACTCCCACCCTAGGACTTTGCACTGGCTGTTCCCTCTGCCTAGATTTTCTTCCTCTGTTTATCCATGTAGGTCAGTGTCTCACCTCCTTTGAAAGGTTTGCTCAAATTTCACCTTTTTAATAGACAAACTTGATCAGACAATCTAAAATTCCACTCCCCCCAGAGCCTGTGAAATGTGCTTATTTATTGTGCTTCTTGTTTACTGACACCACCCGTCCCCTTCCATATAAGCTCTAGGAAGGCAAAGATACAAGTTTTGCTCCCCCAGGTATGCTAAGTGCCTAGGACAGTGGCTGGCCCTTAGCAGTGTTAAACAAATGGAACGAAGTGTAGTTGGAATGTGAAGTCAGGACAGGAAATGGAGAGAAGGGACGCTGGAGGGATGTACAGAGGCTCTGAATGCTGGGGTGAAGAGCTTAGATTTTTATCTGGTAAGTAAGGGGAAGCCATTAAAGGTGAGTGGCATGTTCAGATCTGCTCTTTAGATTAAGTCACTCAGAGAAAGGTTTTAAAGGGACTGATAATGGCAGGACCTCACAGTTAAGAGGCTGCAACAACAAGGGAGCTGGAGAGCACTACTGGAAAGGCCTGAACCAGAAGAGTGGAATAAGAAAGAAAGGGAGGGAACATATCTGAGGCCTAATAAGGAGGTTAAGGCAGGCTGCACTTGATGATGGAGCAAGGGAGAAAGAGAAAATGACTCAAGATTGGAGTATGGGTAACCAGGAGAATTTAACTAAGTGAGGTCTCGATTATGGAGAAGGACAGGGGCAGGGTAAGTGATGAGTTTGGCTTCATATAAACCCATAAATAGCAGATCCAGTGTCATTTGTGGAAGAGGAAATTTGGAGCTCCAGAGAGAGTTTTACCCAGAGATATTCCTTCTACTTAGTGATAATTACATTAATGTTAAAAGAACTACTTTAATTTCCAACTTCTAAACTGACTTCCAAAAACAACAGAAGTCAAAACACAGCAACGTTTCTTATAAGATTGTATATATAAATATGATTTTCCCCCAGATAGAGAATATAAAAGAATGTGATTCTTTTTTCATTATTTAATTGATTCTTATTCCAGACTTCACTTTTTGTTAGGAGATTTTTAGCTAACTGCCCAGAGAAAATAATAACCTCTTCCCCCACCCCCAGCTCCCCCCAAAAGTTACCATGTTTGGTTGTGAAATAACTAGTGGTAAAGTACAAAGAACATACCCTTTCATTTTGTAAAAGTATAAGGGGGATGTTAAGGAAATTCAAAGTCAATATTATATATTCAAAACAAATTTGAGGAAATACTTTCAAAATGACATGTAATTAGTTAGTGGAAGTTACTATCACAACATAAGACTGTAGCAAATTGCTTTATGAGCTTTCCCTTTTCCTAATCAAACTTCTATATACATATAGAGCATGGAAGAATGGACAACACTGTATAGTCACTTAAAATTACAAGGAGGAGGAAGTGTAAATTGTTTCATTTCAATAACAATAACAATTATAATAATAATGTACTGAGCATTTACTTTGTGCCAGCCACTGTGCGAGGCAATTGTCCAAGCTTTACCTGGTTTCCTCTTGCCCTGTGAAAGAAACAGATGACAAAACAAAAAACAGGGCTTAGACAGTTGACAAACTTGCCAAAGGTCACTTTGCTATCAAGTGGTGGAGACATCTTTTAAGGAAGGGGAAATTTTTTTTTTTCTTTCCAAAATCCAATACTGTTGCAATTTGCCCTGACTTGATGGACACTATGAGGGTACTGTATGTGAGGGTCTGGTTCACAGATTGCTGTTATTCCCAGAATCCAGCAGGTCAGGCCCTTGGAAATAGGTAATATGTATAATAACTTTGCTACATAAGTAAAGGACCAAAGGAATGGGTTATTTGTTGACCCAAGCACCGTCTCCACAGCGTTAGTAATAATATAACTGTTTTCTATATTTTGAAATATTTTATTTCTAATGGTGAACTTGTTACTTAGAACTACGGGAGAATGTTTTTAAGGTAGTAGACAGTAACTGGTCATGATAACAGATAATAAGGGAGAGTAGAGGTGCCAAACACGCACGTTGTCCTGTTAGCTGGGCCTGGGTTTCACCAAGTCACTAGTTCGTCCCGGAGTTAGCACGGAGCCGTCTCCCTACACTTCTGCTGAACTGCTTCCAGTCAAGTCACCACGGATTGGAGACGAGACCGAGGCCAAGGTCAGTTTTTCCGAGGGAGGGTAGTTACTTAGTTTGCATAACGAGCTAGCTTTGGTCGCCCTTTACCTGCCCTAACGTAATAAACTACGCGGAGGACTTTCCTTCTCAAAACCAGATTACCAGGTCAGTGCGGAGAAGGTGAAGCACGGACCGCTTTCTACTTTTAATCGCGTTTTTAGCCCCTCTGGTAGATCTGCAAACTCAGTTTTACCCTTGGAAAACGGGAAACAGCCGTTTCCCAGCTCCTTTCCCGGAGAGCAGTCCCCCACCATGAGCGAGTGTTAACTCTTACTTCTTTAGAATGCTTCCCTTGGGACGCCTGGGTGGTTCAGTGGGTTAAGCCGCTGCCTTCGGCTCGGGTCATGATCCCAGGATCCTGGAATCGAGTCCCGCATCGGGCTCTCTGCTCTGCAGGGAGCCTGCTTCTTCTCCCCTCCCCTCTCTGCCTACTTGTGTGATCTCTGTCAAATAAATAAATTTTTAAAAAATCTTAAACTAGAATGCTCCCCTTTTGTTCGTCAAAAATCCTAAAAGAAAAAAAAACAAAAAACAAAAAACAACAACAACAAAAAACCAGCACGCCATGGCTTGGGTGTGAACCCCCGGTGCAAAAAGTGAAAGTGGGCGCGAGGCCCGGCCAATGCCGCGGAGCGCGCGCCAGGGTTGGGGGCGGGGCCCCGGACGCGCTCCCGTCACGTGACACGAGGCCGCCCAATCCGAGCGGCGCCCTGCGGCTCGCGCCCGGCCTGGGCCCGGGAAGCTCTCCTCCGTCAATGAAAGTTGTCATTCGGGCTGTTGCAGCGTTTCCGAGGGCTTCGCACCCCGGTCCGCTAAAGGCCCCTCTTGCCTGTACACATCCAGAGTCAGACATCCCTCCCTCGGAGCTCCTGGGCACTGTGCACAATCACCGTCTTCAGCCGCTACCTACCTAAACCTAAATGGGCGGGAAAGAGCGTTTGCTTTGGGCGCGTCTCCAGGTGCGCTGGGGAAAGCCCCCGGCCCGGGTGCTGGGGACGGAGCTAGGATGCTCGTCCGCGTCCTCCGCAGCAGAAGTACGAAGTGATGGTCAGGCGGAGTACGAAGCCTTGGCGGGGCCCCGCCGTCGCCACCTGGGTTCCCCGCTACGACAGAGGGGACCGGTGAGCCCCAGGGGACCTGGGCAGACAGATGCAGACGTCGGCCCTTCTTTTACAGTATTCCAAATGACTTTAGATCTTTTCTCCACCGAAGTCTTAGTGCTTCATTCAGTCTCTTAACCAGTGTAAAAGAAGCAAAGTCCTAAGTTAAAGTTTTGCTCCTTCACAGACTTTTGGGAGGCTTAACTGAAACTCCTCGGGTTTTACCCCAGTGTCGTCCCCCCGCCCCCGCCAGGAAACAAAAGCTAGCTCTCCTCAACTCACTAACAATGGAACCGGCTTAATCCACCCCTAGGTTGGCAACCCCCCTCCCGAAGCCCTCCTTCACACTCCAACCTGCCCCTAGGTATGTTTGTGTAATCAGAGACCGATTGTAGCTGCCTCGCCGTTTCTCCCCAGGAAAGCTCGAGTTTGCATTCACTGAAGTTGCTTGTTTTTTAGGTGAATCTAGGCGAGCAGAGAAGATGCCGCTGGGAAAATAGCTGGTTCTCCTGCTCGACGTCTTCAGGAGCGGGCTGAGCTGCGCAGGTGTGCGGATTAGGAGGGCAATGAGAAGGGCGTCTTTAAAACGTTAGGTTTGCGATTTGGGGAAATAAATTTTCAAAGATGGCCAAAAAAAAAAAAA
>RCUC01119037.1:0-10930 GCA_003697995.1 Taxidea taxus jeffersonii
GCTCGCACCTGCAGCCACGTCGTGCAGTCCGTCCCTCTCAGGGCGCCGCGTGCATCTTCCCGGGAGGGTGGGTCCTCCGCCGCCCTGGCCTGTGGCTCCTGCCGCCGTCATCCAGCAAGACTGCGCCCCAATGGGGACGACTGGAGCCAGGTGCCGGGGCTACGCGGTGTCCCACGGAGCGGGGGGCCTGCGGCTGTTCTTCCAGACCAAGTTGAGGGGCTGCGAGGAGCGCTCCCCGGGGGCCTTGTGACCCCTCTCGGCTGCAGGACGAACACCTGCCGCGCCTGCAGGGGTCCGCTTCTTCTCCCTCCCTCCCTCCCTTCCTTCCTTCCTCCCTTCCTTCTTTCCTTCCTTCCTTCCTTCCTTCCTTCCTTCCTTCCTTCCTTTTTGTATTTGCGTGGGAAAGAAAGATGATGGAATACAGATTTCGATGGCTTCCTAGGAAAGGGTGTATGGCGGTTCAGTGGAGCCTGGCTTCTCTGCAGAATGCCCATTCGGTCTTTACTCACATTTAAATAATAGTTTTCCCTGAATAAAATACCTTTTTGGAAATAATTGTCCTTCAGAATCCGAAGCTGTTTCTTTTTTAGTGTTCCAGCTTCCAGGGCAGAGCTGACCTCTGGCGCCAATCTGATTCTTGATTCTTTCCATGTAGGCTTCTTTTTCTCTCTCTGGAAAATTTTGAGAATATTTCTTTTACCCCAGGGCTCTGACATTTATCTCTAATGTCCTGGGTGATCGCTTTATGCATTGTGCTAGTCCTCAGTGAGCCCTTTTAATCTAAAAACTCGGGAGGTTTTAATTTTTTCTTTGCCAAATTCCTGCTTTGTGTCCTCAGTTTTCTCTCTTGGAATGCCTATCATTCAGGTGTTTCACCTCCTAGAATTAGCTTCTTTTATATTTTATCTTTTCCATCTTGCATATACACATGAATATATACATATATATGTATTTTTTTTTCTATTCTCTGGAAAAATTCCTCAACCTTACTCATAAACTTTTTACTTGAACACTCTATTTCTTTTAAAATGTGTTTAATAAGGGCTCCTGGGTGGCTCAGTCAGTTAAGCATCTGCCTTTGGCTCAGGTCATGATCTCAAGGTACTGGGATCAAACCCCCCCCACACACACCCCACCCCCACAGGTTCCCTGCTCAGTAGAGAGACTGCTTCTGGCTCTTCCCCTCCCCCTAATCATCATTCTCTCTCTCTCTCTCTCTTAAATAAATGAATAAAATCTTTAAAAAATAAAATAATTTCAGGGTCAGGGTGACCTTGCCTGGTTGAGTGTACTAAAGTGTTGTAACACTCAGTTACTGAAATAAATTTTTTGAGGATAATGACTGTCTTCTATTTCTTGTATATAATTTCTTCTGTGCCTGATACTGAGCTTACAACAAAACAGATATATTAAAAATCCTTCTGAGTGATAAATGAAGCAAATGCTCCTAAAATTAAGAATGTGCCATGTACTTATCTTGCCCCAACCAGAGTTAAATATCCTCTCTCCCCAGTTTTTGCTGGAAGCACCTCCATCCAATAAAAGGACACATGCACCAATGACTTCTGCAAGTTTGGTTTTTGTTTTTTGTTTTTTTTTGTTTGTTTGTTTTTACTGGCAACTGAAAACTGTCCCACTAAAATCCAATAAAAACTATTCTTACATAAGTAGTGCAAATAATGTCCTCAGAATGACTTGATACATTAGCCTGGACTAGCCAGCAGCACAGCAATCCAACAACAATTTCAAGTATCTTTCATCTTAAAACAAAGAAAGGCATTATTTTATTGTGACCCTGACCAGAATTCCACATGGCACATTTGGTACCGCCATGAAGAATAGTAAGGGTCCATAAAGATACATTCTATTTAACTTTCTAAAGTCTAACTCTTAATTATCAGATACTTCTGTTGTAGATTCAGCTTTGCAGTTTCATGATCCATTTGGCTGTATCACACCCTTTGGTTACCGCCATGATCCCCGCCTCATCAGTGCGCTCACTCTAGGAGTTGGTTCTCTCCTTCATTCTGTACATATACATGTGCATTTCCACATATGTCGCAGATTAGGACCCTTTGTTTACCATTGATCACTCCAACATTTCACCAAACCATCCTCTTCCCTTCTGTTTATGTTTCAACTCCTGTTTTCCTCATTGGGAGAATATGTCTGCATTAGTTGTCTCAAAAGAGGTTAAGCTTTTGATTGATCAAAGATAGAACCCATTCTTTTCTCAGTTTGAGACAATAAAAGTCCTACAGAATATGTTTTTTACTCACATGATTATATTTAAAGTAAGGTGAAAAAAATTAAGGAAGGTAAAGAAAAAATTAAAAAGGTGAGGGGTGCCTGGGTGGCTCAGTGGGTTAAAAAGTAAGGTGAGGAAACTAAGGCATTTTTTTCAACATATGCTCTACTTCATACCTGGCAAGTTAGAAATGTATAAAGAAGGAATCTTCGTAATCCCAGCAGTATATGTTGGTACTAAGTTATAATTTACTGTATGTACATTCTGCCCTAGGCCATAGTTAATGCTCCTAATCCCTGTTTTTCTCTAAGAAATATCTTAATATGCAGTATTTCAGGAAAATTCCAAATCTAGAAGAAAACACGGTCATGTACATGTAGCCATTTGACCCATCGGCCAAGGTCACTTTATGAAATAAGAGTTTTTAAAAATAACTTATAAGGCACTAAAAAATTATAAAGTAAGATAGGATTCTATGTGGTCATATTTCTTTATGCCACTGACTAAATTATCCCCAGAATCTTTCATCCCAAATCTCGCCAGCTGTAGAATTCCTGAAAGCAGCTGCTATGGAGAGTTCAGCCACATGCTGCTCTCTAACGAATCGGTCCTCAAAGGAATGGTAGGTAGGAAGTGCCTCTTTATTTCAGCTTTAGTTCTAGCCTCATCTTTAGGGAATTCTAGGAGTTGAGTCATTATTTCCCTTTATCTGCACTCAGAGACACATCTGTTACTCATCAGCCAGAACTGGTCACATTGGAATCAAGGGTTCAGAACTGCCCACAAAGAAACAAGTCATTCCTGGCAAATTCAAAGACCAAAAATGTAGCAGAATTTTAAGCAGAACCAAATTATCATTGACTGAGTTTCTCCTTATAGGGCAGCTCTCAGGAACAGCTATATCAAACGTGTACAACAACCTTATCAAATTAAATGTAAATAATTCCTATACCTTTTACATTATGTGATATGGTTCACTGTGTGAAGTTCTGTAAACGTGCAAGAGGCTCTAGAAAAGATAAAATACGTTATGAGTAACGTGTATTTATAATATGAGCATGCAGAGTTAAAAATTGTCTGTATAAAGGACGGAGTGAGCATTTCAAGAAAGGAGTGAGTCAAATCTCCCATGGGCTTAGTGTCAACCATAAAACACAGCTTTCTGTGTCCAATGGCATTTAATACTCAGAGCTATCCCAAGACATAAGAACCACTGTACCATTTTGTACACGTGGACGCAGTTTCAGAGAGGCTAAGTAGCCCTTCACAAGTCAGTATAGTTGATTCTCATGATTCATAGTTTCTATGTTCTAGAAAATTACAATGGCCACTTGGCAAATTGGGAACCCTTCCTCGGTCCTAGGAGAAGTCTAGGTCTAGGTTCCTGCAAGCCACTGGCCATAACATTTTTACTGACCCACAACCAATACTTAAATTTGTTTTATGTGGGTTTCTGTTTAAAGGTAACTTATTTAATATATATGCTCATATATTAAAAATGAATTCACAGCAAACAAGGACTCATGCTTGAATGAAGCTTATCTAACACCTGTATTTTCTCTGTAAGGCACACAACAGCCTTCTTGCACTTAACAATGCTAGACACCACTTTGTCTCTATGCTCGACACCAAACAGAAGTTACCAACAAAAAGCACAAAATGATTAAAACACGGCACTAAAGAGACCACAGAAAGGATGGGTGTTTACAGTATGAAAGCTGAAACAAGAAAGCAAACTGTCAACGTGTTAACCACGCACTGCTGAACACCAATGTGTTCAACATGCTCTTTGGGCAACTCAAATTTTTCACCACCTTGCACGTGTCTGTGAGTGACAGGGAAAGTGTCTTCAGAATTGATTTTGGGGTTATAAATAAATTTTAGCATATAGGCAAATTTTCACTTACAGAATCAATAAATAATGATTTATTTGATATTTGATCTGTTAAATGCCAGTGCATGTCCACCATCTGTGTCCCTCACCTTTTTCTCGTGGTTATGAGTAATGTATGCTCATGCAGAAAAAGAGCCATACAAAAAATATTGTCCAAACAACTTCTTATCAGTGAAAATTATATCACCAAAAGTCAATGATATCTTTGTGTGTGTGTGTGTGTGTGTGTGTGTGTGTGTATAACTATGTGAATATCTACATAATACCTGTGAGAACATTATCCGGATTTAGTAATTCTGGAGAAGGGCAACTGTAGAGCTCTTTCCCTTAGATATTAAGTATATCTATACATCACCATTTTAAATGACTGCCTAACATGTTTTCACTTATCTCCTACTGATGGACATGTAGGTTGCTTCTAATATGTAACCATTTATCTATTAATGTTTATTCATTTATCCTGAACTGTGCTGAAAATTCTCAACATCTCTGTGTATATATCTAATCATTTTAAAGGTCTTATTTATTATTTATTTGGGAGAGAAACAAAGCACAAGCAGGGAGAGCAGCAGAGGGAGAGGGACAAGCAGCCCTCCCCCCCACACACACTCAGCAGGGAGCCCAATGCAGGGCTCAGTCCCAGGACCCCAAGATCATGACCTGAGCTGAAGTCAGATGTGATGCTTAACCAGCTAACCCACCCAGGCGCCATTATTGTTGCCACAATCTCTTAAAAGTACAAGTCAGGGGCACCTGAGTGGCTCAGTGGGTTAAGCATCTGCCTTAGGCTCAGATTGTGATCCCAGGGTCCTGGGATTGAGCCCCAAATAGGGCTCTCTGCTCAGTGGGGAGCCTGATTCCTCCTCTCTCTCTGCCTGTTTCTCTGCCCTACTTGTGATCTCTCTCTGTCAAATAAATAAAAAAAATCTTTAAAAAAGTACAAGTCAGGTTAAAATGCCTATTAAACTGCACTTGAGAAATGGTTTTTCCAGTTTCAGCCACGTTCTATTTACTGTCCCTTCTGCAGCAATGTCAATTTGCCTTTTCTCTTTGTTTGTTTATTTATTTTTTTATTTAAAACCTAGGTCTGAGAATCTTAATAATTAAATATTTATCTATTTATCTGAGAGAGAGAGAGAGAGCACAAGGGAGTCGGGGAGGGGCAGAGGGAGAAGCAGGCTCCCCACCGAGCAGGGAGCGGATTCCTAACTTGATCCCACAACCCTGGAATCCTGATGTGAGCTGAAATCAAGAATTGAAGGGTCAACCAAGCCACCCAGTTTTCCTTTCAACTTGATGTCGGGACTTCTTAGCTAAGTGCGTACCATACGCTGTCCCTGTGAGAAAAGAGATGGTCACATCATGATTCACAACCAAATGTGCATAGATGACATAGTACTAAAAACAAGAAGCATCTGAAGAATTGCAAGAATATTGAAGTTAAGGAACCAGTACTGATAGATTGTGAGAAGGTGGTAGTGGTGGCCGCATCATTTTTTAATCTCTCCAAATCCCCACATATGAAGCAGACACAGAACCTAGATGGTAAAATCAAAACTCTATGGAGAACCCAGCAAAACACATTCCCAGCTACAAGCCGAGCATTAGCAGCATCTCCACGGGAAAAATAGGAAGCCAGTCAAGGAGGCCGATGGACCTGAACAGGAAGAAATCTGACAATAGCAATGAGGATTTGCTAGAAAACCAACACATCAGGTCCACCTGGGCCCACTGTAACATGGGAAAGGGGACATCTGCTTCAACACAGCATTTCCCCCCTTCTTTTCCAGGATAGGATCCAATACTGAGGAAAGTCGGCTGAAGTGGATTCCAAATTGAACAAGCTAGGGTAGTGGAGGAGGAAGGAAGAGAAGATCCAAGGGGAAAGGTACATGGGAGTGAAGCAGAGCTCAGCCTTTTCACAGTAAAGTCCCCAAGTTTCTGAGCATTATACAGAACGGTGGAAGATCTGTGAAGCTCCCAAGGCTTCCGGGAAACACATCTCCTTCCAAAACTCAGAAAAGTGATATCACATCAGAAAGAACAACAGAAATGCATAAGGTTAAATCCCATCCGTATTATCATAATAATAAAGGACACTTGACAAGGTGCTCCTAGCAATAAGCACACCCAGCACCCAGACACACATGCTCAAAAATGAAATACAAAGTGTCACTATTATTTCCAAATGAGCTCAATTACAATTTACAAACTCATTATAAGATGGCAGGACATAGGAAATAATTAGATATAAAAGCAAAAACAATCACTTCAGGTGGAAAGAATAAAATAGAAGGAACACAGGAATGAATATATCAGAAAATACAGGAAAAAATAAAATAAAAACATGTTTTAAAAAGAAACTGAAAAAAATTATGTGAAAGAAAGGTAAAAATACTGATGGTAGACAAAAATTCAACATATAGAAAACAGAAGTCTCTGAGGAAAGAAGGTAAAGAAAATAAATACTAGGCACTGTAATTTAATAAAAATCTCTTGAAATAAAAAAGAAACTATATATTAAAAGAATACCCCACATATCTGAGAATACTTGACCTGAAAAAAAAATATGTATATATATGTATGTATGTATGTATATACATTCCACTAAACTTGTTTCAATTTAAAGAATAAGAAGAAAAGATTCTGGGGGTGAGGACATGTGTCTTCTAAAAGGAAAACAATGAGTTGGTCATTATCATGCTTTTCACTGATACTGCTGTATGCCACAAGAAAATGGGAGTAGCAGACTTTAGATTCTTTGGGGTTGGGAGGGGACAAAAACATGAATCTAGAGTGTCATACCCAGCAAATTACTTTAATATGAGGAGCACAGAATAACAGTATTTTCCTGTCAGAATTCAGGAAACGTCACAAAGAGCCCTTCCTGAGAAAGTTGAGTGGCTAAGCCCCCAACAACACAAACACCCCAAAGATTAGTGATAAATACTAAACCTATAGTTTAATATGTTTAAGAACAAAGACAGTTCCAAGGGAAAGAGCTTGTGCTTAATGATGACATTCATAGTCAAGGCAGCTCATGAGAGCCACGTAGAAGCACTTCTTTGCTACTCTATTTTCAAGGATTCTGTCTGGGTAGCTTGAATTTGGCCACTCATGGCCAAGAGATTGACAAATCCTACACATCGTTTTTGTTTTGGTTTGGTAGGTTTCAGAAAAGTGGTTGTTCAACATTTATTTTCTTAGTCTGCCCTGGCTGGGCTCTGCCTTAGCAAAAAAAAGTCCAGCTAAGGCGCCCACAGGGCTAGTATCTGGCAAGGACTCTCACTGAGTTCACTGACCTCCATCCTCTCCTGTGCTAGGCCTGATCTTTCCTCAGTGAGAGGGCGGGATGGAGGGAGATCGTATTGTTCTGGTGTATTTTCTTACAAGGATTATATCATAAATATTAACCTGTAAAACCCAGAGGCTACAGAAAACTCTACAGATATAATGCCCTGTAGGCAAAGAGCAAAATGGTTACCTAAAGCACACATTAAATTGAAATTTCAAAATGGTGAGTTTAATCTATGGTGTCTCAGAATGCATGCACAGATCAAACATGTACACACACACATACACACACATTAAAGTGATTACTATAAAAATCAGGATACTGATTATGTGTGGGGAGTAATTAGAATGGGTCCCAGGAGAGAGGCTTCTAGAGAGATTGGCAAATTTATGTTCTTGACTTGTTGGCTTCACCATACATTTGACTGGTATGGTTCTCTGTATTTGTACAGTAAATTAATTTCACAATAAATTATATTTTAAAAGGAGATAATCCTTCCAAGTGTATGACTAATCTCTCCCAAAAGATATGGACAAGAATAGGAAGAAATATGAATATCAAACTGGAAACTAATACTTGTTATAATTATATACTTTAAATAAAAAAATGCAATAACTGAATTGAAATCTGTAAATGACTCTTACAGTATGCCAAAACAATTAACTAAAGTGTAAAAATTCCCACAAAACATTTTTTAATACAATCTTGCCAAATAGTAATTTAACTGAATTTCATTAAATTAATTTTTTGCTGACTTGACTGAATTAATTATTGTTGGCATATTTGAGACAAAGACTCAAGGACTTGACTAAACTGCCTTCAATAACATTGTATACACTCTGGATTTTTTAAAATGAATAACACAGAGATAGGAGCACATATAAAACTCTGTAACAGGTAAAGAGCCCCTACTGGAAGAAAAGTTCTCATGAAGACCATCAAGTAACCTTGACCTATGATTCTTCAACCACATTTATCCATGCCTTGAGAATAGGCTGCAATGTTTGCCATCACAATGTCTGGGGAGAACGTATCCATCTGTGTGGTGATGCATTAACAGCGGTTTTATTATGGTCAGGTCAAGGAGGAATTAGTATGTTTACCTCCCTCTCACTCCCCCACCCCTCTCCATCCCCATCCCTCCCCTGAATGGTCCCACTGCCACACAATGAAGGAAGTTGAAGTCTCAAGTTGCGTTTTGTAGGATTGAGGAAGGAAAGCCAGGTCATTGCTAGAGTGCTAGAAAGGAAAAGCATCTTGGTCTGAGACTGTTAGCATCAACTAGAGCCTGAGGGCATGTAGGTAAACAGATTTGGTCCCTCACTGGGGCTCTACCAACTCCAGTGATGGAGGCAAGGAAGCATATTAACAAGAATTGTTCTATCCCAGAATAAACTGGTTGTGGAATCTTGCAAGTTCTCCAATGGTTTTATTCTTTGAAGCAATTTATACAATTCTGAGCTCTCCAACAATTTAGCACTTCATATTGTTATGGAGATTTGATCAATTGTAGCCTACATTTTTCTTCCAAATTTCTATTCATCACATTCTGTGATGGTCCCCATTCTTTGACACCATACATTCATTCTTTCCTTGTAGCTTTGACTTTAAAATAGTTTGCCACCACTTAGTGATTGCTTACTAGTGCTGTTTACTTAGTTCTGCTCCTTGAGTCATTCTGGTTATTGCCCTAATCATGGTGGTTGTGCTTCTGTGAATCACCTTCCTACCAGTGACACCACTGGTAGTAAAGTGCCAGATCTCAGGGGTAAGTATTGTTATTGCATCTATATTAGCATTATTTTGCGTTTATATAGCCTCCTTCTTCATCTAATACTTTATTCACAACAAGCCCTTTCTGAAGATTCCTGCTAAACATATTAAAGAAATCATAAGCAATGAATTCTGTTATACTGAAAAGAATTTAAATAAATTAAAAAAAAATTTTAAAAACACCAAAAAAAAAAAAAAAAGAAATCAAACCATTGTCTAAAGAGATGCAAGAAAAGACTTCATAGATCATTTCACTCTACTCCTTTATTTTCAGATGTGGAAACTGAGTCCAAGAAAGAATGACTGAATTGTCCAAAGGGTCTGATTTGTAGTAGAGTCAAAATTAAAGAACAGTTTTCTTGACTTAGCCATCACAAGTTAATTTTTGATAGAAGGTAAGATACAAGTGCATTTAATAAATGAATGGATCAGTCAATTAATAAATTAATAAACTATGATTTATAACCTATAGTAAAACCTCTACAATTGTAGTTGCTGCTTGCTGAATAACTCTTTTTTTTAAAGATTTTATTTATTTACTTGACAGACAGAGATCACAAATAGGCAGAGAGGCAGGCAGAGAGAGAGACAGAGAAGCAGGCTCCCTGCTGAGCAGAGAGGCCGATGCGGGGCTCGATCCCAGGACCCTGAGACCATGCCCGAGCCAAAGGCAGAGGCTTAACCCCTGAGCCACCCAGGCGCCCCTTGCTGAATAAGTCTTATGAATATGACATATTCAACATGACAACACCTGTTACCTGAATTTGCTCGCCCCAGGTGCCGGAGGCCTGACAGGTGAGTTCCCCCAGGGAGAAACATTTATACGTGTTTGGATGGAACAAGTTTCCTCTGTTTCCCCACATCACTCTGCCCTGTGCTGGGCTTTCCAGGATGGCCTTCCTGTGCGAGCTCTTAATACTCAGTCTTTGCATCAGTTTCCAAATTTTAGATTTTTGATGCCTTTTTTGATGCCTTCAATGTTATTCAGAAATGCTTGTTGCTACCTGCTTTGTTTGTTAGCTTTGTAAGGGATTTCCTTTCTTCTTTGTGCAACTCACTGCAACATTCTTCTAGCAAGCAGGCTTTTATTGAAAAATAAAAATTTACTGAAATGCCAAATTCCTCACTAAGGCTCAAGTTAGGAACAATTTCTCATTGGGCAAAATTATAATGTTTTGGTCCTCCTAGTGTAACACCTTTAAACATGGGACTTGGTTGCAAGAGCTAAAAAAGAATCTCTGGTTAATTACTTCATGTCCTTAAATAGTAAACATAAGAATAATACTGTAAATGTTGCTTTTTAAATTTAGAAATGAGACAAAATACACTGGATCTACTCAGGAGTAAAATGGTAACAGTTCATCAAATGCATTATGTTGGGAAACAATACCTGATTTGTCTATTGAAGCATTTTGGGTGCCGAAAGCCAAAAACTTACTCACTAAGCAATCAGAATTGGTATTTATTAGGTACCTATTGCGCAGTTAACTCTTTGGTAAATTCTGTGGCCCAGCAAAAGAGATATAGGATATAATTTATAACCTAAAAGTGTTTACAGTCTAACTAGAAACAAAACTAACACACTTGAAACAATGAGAGAGGAACCAATACTAAGATGACACCTTGAATTGAACTTCATGGATTGGAATAGTTCCAAATGGGAGAGATTCATGGAATGGGTGAGATCTGAGCGATGTCCCTAACATAAAGATGGCATTTA
>ML099327.1:0-12191 GCA_003697995.1 Taxidea taxus jeffersonii
TAAAGTATATGGCAGTAACTTCTGCTATTCGTACACATCAGTTGAACATTGGTGTGAGAAGGGAGAGGTGAATTACTTAGTTTGTGTATTTTTACATTCATAGATATGCAAGTGCCAGTGCAAATCACTGATAATGAAAACTGTCCTCTGAAATAGACAGTGACAATGCCCTATTCAACTCCCCCCCACCCCACCCCTGCAACTTCTGTTATTTAAATATATCAACATTTCAAAATTTGTATGCTTTTCTGTTTGTGGACCTTTTTGTTTCACTGCTTAAATGAAAGAGCGCTATAGTTACTGTTTCTTGGAACCTACCACCCACTCGGGTCTGGAGTATTATACAGCTGTGTATGTGGGGTGATACAAGAAAAGGATTTGTTTTCTATTCTGGGCATGTAGGTAAAGGCCTACCTCTCCCAAGTATTTTCCCAAGACTTAGGAAGCTGGAAAGAAAGAGGTAAATGCAAACACTATTGAATTTCAGGCCAGGAAAGAATGACTAAAAAAAACCTTCTAAGAGATATGGTTGAGTAACATGAAGCTTTGGAGGGAAAGGGCCCATCTTTTAAAAATTTTTTTTTATTTTTAAAGAGTTTATTTATTTGTATGAGAGACTGAGTCTAAGTAGGGGGAGTAGCAGGCAGAGGGAAAAGTTGTTTCCCCGCTGAGCAGGGACCCTTATGTGGGGCTTGGTCCCAGGACTCTGGGATCATGACCTGAGCTGAAGGCAGAGGCTTGTCCCACTGAGCCACCTAGGCACCCAGCCTATCTGTTCTTAATAGTATATACTGCCTGTATCTTTTATGCTGAGTTCAAAAAATGTTTTTTAGAAGCTCTTCTTGTTTTTCCTCAGTTTCCCACATCCTGGGAGATTGTAATCTTGCTAAACACAGGCAGCTATAGTAGTTTTTAGGAACATATTATTTACATTGGTTGGTACAAATTTCTGTACTTCTTTTGACTTTAAGAGCACACTGGCTTGACCTTTTTGGTAACATCTTCAGAATTTTTAGAGAGTATCTGAGTGAATGTCCTAGGTTTTCTGGTATAGTCAGTTTCAGATATTCTGAGTTTTTGCCTCCTGATTCCTGTATTTTTGTTAAGGTGATACCAAGTCTTGAACTACAGCTGCTATTAAACTACCGAAAATCCTGTACTACTGTATCTCAATTTTTCCTTAATAAAATATGGCATAGTGCTAAACACTTAATCTAAATAACTCAATGAAGAGATAAAGATATCAAAACACAGAGAAATCCAAATTATTTACTTAAAGACATATAGCAATTCAGTCTTAGAGTCTACAACTTTGACTTCCTAATATGAGCCAGAACTTACTCGTTATTGCAATTTTTTTACTGGTAGAATTTGACCCAGTGTTGGGGATTCTTGTGAAGTGTTTATAGAAAATAGAGATGCTACCTGTATTAAGGTAAAACTTACCAAATATCTTTATCAAGTGTTTATTCATAGCAGCTGTGTATGATTTTATAATAGCCCGGATTCATTATCGTGGTCCCAGGTACTCTCTTGAGTACTTAGCTCAAATTTCTAGAGACCTCCTCTCTTGGTACTTTCTGGCAGTATTCTGGTATTCAGTTACCTGTTTGCCCTCTACCTGCACTTGGACATCTATTTTTCAGTGCTGTTAGTGTGCACTGATAGTTTTCTGCTCCTTGAGTTCGAGTCTTCAGGGAACACTTCATGTTCTGAAACTAACTGAAAGCATAGCTACTTTTCCTTTTTATTTTGTCATTAACAAAGAAGTCCACTCTGAAAGAATCCTGCATAAGAAACAGTTTTATCTGTAATGATAACATAGCTTCCCGTGTCTTTGGGCCTTTTCTGAATAAGTTTTAATCAGTTCTCAATGTTTTGTTTTGTTTTGTTTTTTAAAGATTTTATTTATTTATTTGACAGACAGAAATCACAAGTAGGCAGAGAGGCAGGCACAGAGAGAGGGAGAGGCAGGCTCCCTGCTGAGCAGAGAGCCCAATACGGGGGCTCCATCCCAGGACCCTGAGATCATGACCTGAGCCAAAGGCAGAGGCTTTAACCCACTGAGCCACCCAGGTGCCCCCCAGTTCTCAATGTTTTACTGTCGGTGCATTAAGTAGTGTAAAATGAACTAATTTTCAAATCTATTGAGTCTGGTAGACAGAGTTACTAAAAGCCACAGATTTTTATTTTATAATTCACACAAAGGAAACTATAACTTTCAGCACATGAAATACATACACCTAAAGTAAATGATGTTATTGCAAGTTTTTTTTTAATAATCCAGTAACAAAAGCAATTTATTTTTTTAGCTACTGCTGACCTTTGACCCTATCCTTGTTGAGAAGGTTGGGATTTTGTTACACCATATCATGCAAGATAACCCACAGTTACCTCGTCTTTATCTTAGTGGAGTATTTTTCTTTATCATGATGTATACAGGTTCCAATGTGCTTCCTATTGCTCGGTAAGAACTTCAGAGGTAATCTTAAAATTACTATTTGAAATGCAGAGGGATAGATTTTTTTAATTGAGTATTTTTGTGAGTACATCATTGCTTTTGTTAAGTTTTTCATTATAAAAGCTGTTTAACTATATGTCTGAAAATTTGGCAGTTAGAGTGGGTAAAAAATAACTCAGAATTACTCCACTTTACCACATCTAACTGAAGAATTTATCACCATCTTTTATAATACATACAATTCTAATAATATGTGTTTAATATAACTATACTCATACTACACATACAGTTTTATATTTTGCTTTTTCTTCAAATTGTGTGATTTTTCTTATTATGTGATCTTACTATGACTATAATTTAAAAATCTTCCTAATTTAACTTCTTTCTTTAATTAGAAATTAAACAATTTGGGAATATGTATTTTGTGGCTTTTATTTATCTATAAAAAAATCTGATCTTTAGCAAGCTAAGGTTACTAAATTTAAATCAGTTCCTATGTCTGACAGGTCATTTTTTTCCCTAGATTTTTGAAGTACACGCATACCAAACAGGCTTTCAAGTCAGAGGAGGTAAGCCAGATTAATCCTCCGAATATATAACTTAACGCTGGATAAGCTATCTTGGCACTTAAGGTCCCTGAGCTGTGTATGTTTCCTAGAATGTAAGCACTTGAGGGCAGGTACTGTTTTACTCATTTTTCACATTCCTTGTGTTACCTTGTACATAGAAAGCCTTAAGGTAATTTTTTTTTAATGAAAATAAATGTTGCCCATTAGACTTAACATTGAAATTTTAGATGTGAATTATAACTTGACACTGTGACTATAACTTGTTCCCTTTGTGTGAAATTTAGATTAATTTAATTTTTCATAAATACTTGAGTATATAACTGAGTCTCATATAATCAGCTAAAATTTAGTTAAGACTTCAGTCTTCTTTTTGTTCAGATCACAAGGGGGCAGAAGTGCCAAGTTTCTTTTTTGAAGCTACTTAATTTTTCAGGTGCTCTCAAGTGTCTTTCCATTTTACTGGGGAAGAAAAATAGGAATCCAAAAAAGATAAAACTCATCCAGATAGCTTTTGCAACCTGAAACCTTATATTTATTGTCAAAACATAACTAAAAGATGTTTCAAATTTTGTTAGGGTTTTCATGGAGCATTGATTTTCAGATCTTATTGAGAAGATAAGAATACACCAAAACCAGATCACTGTTGAGGAGACTAATCAAGGAATGTTTATGCCACTTTAACAGCGGACACTAGTGCAAACTGCATGTTTTCTAGAGAAGCCAGTGAAGCCCTGGAAATAATCTGTCTAATAATATTAAAGAGATGGTCATGGCAATATACTTTCCACAGTTTTATTCAAATAGAAAATGAGAATATTAAGAAAGTTTAAAAAAAATTGCTTCTAATGCTACCACCATACCTGTAGCATTAGGCATTCTTGAGCATTCTTTTTTCCCTTTTTTTATGTGCAGTTAATGTGTATGTAATCTTTTTTCCAAATTTTTATAACATGAGAAAGGATACATCATTTCACCTAACAATATTTTGAGTAATTAGAGCAAAACTGTGTTTGTGACAAAACTCTGGGTGCAGGAATTACCAAATAATAGTAGTCTAAAGAACAAAGCCAGCATTTCTTCATCCTAAAATTTTACAGATAGTGAATTTATGACATTTATTAGCAAAAAGCCTGGAAGTATTCATCATCTAATTTGTCCTGGCACTAGGTGGTAAAACTGTCTGGGTTTTTTCTTAGTCTTTGTCTGATCCTAGAGAAATAAAACATTCTCAATTTGCCTAGAAGGAGAAAAGAAAATTATTTCTAGTCCTTAGGATTTTATTTCTCTCAGGTAAAGAAATGAGTTTTAAAATTTAGTATGATAAAGTATGGTCATTATCCTGATTCCATTTGGCCAGCCAGAGAATATGAAGTCCTTAAAATAGTTAATTATAATTACTTTGAGTAGATATTCCCCATCTAAATAGCCATACTTCATGAGGACAAACTTTTTAAGATGTTGATTTTCTGGACTTACTTGTTTTTGAAAACAGAAGCAGATACAGGTGAAAATTGCAACCAACAACATAACACAGAATTGATGTAAATCGTTAGTGGGATCTTCTCCTTGTGTTTTCCATTCCTGTTACACATGGTTCAAAGCCAGTTGTCCTAAGTAATGTCGGCAGCACCTGACACCTGACTGCTGGAGGCCCAACAAGTGTTAATTCTATCTTGGGAGCTCATGCCAAAGCCAGTTAATACCAGACATCTTCCCCTTCACATTTTGCCATGTTTTCATCTTTCCAAAGCATAAAAGCATTTTGTTCCAGTTGTTTTCTTAAAATGTTCTCTAACCCTAATTCATTATTAGAAAATTAAAAGATAACTTTAGTGTTTTTATGTCTTGTTTTGTTTTAAAGACAAAAGGACAAGATATTTTTCAGAGAAGTATACTTGGGCACATCCTTCCAGAAGCAATGGTTTGTTACTTAGAAAATTATGAGCCTGAAAAGTTTTCTGAGATTTTTCTAGGAGAATTTGATACTCCAGAAGCAATCTGGAGCAGTGAAATGAGGTAAATAGCCTATTGACTGTATTTTATACTCAGAATCTGTGCATCTTGCCATCTGGCTTGACTTCTGTTAAAAGAACTGTTTTCACTAGCTACATGATCTAAGCTACAGTAGTCATTGGTGCCAAATCAGTGATGAGTTTGATATGACTGGGCTGTAAGCTTTTTTCTATTTTAACATGATTTGACAAAGTTACTGTTACCTTAATAGAGCTTTACATAAGGGTAGAGCCTGTTAACCACTGGTGATTCTTAAACCAATTTATAGAACTGGTAGAATTTTAGGCAGTATGTACGAGGAATATATGGAGATAAAATCAAGACATGCCTCCTTGGTATTTGGAAATAGAATTGTACTCCACTAATTAAAAACTATGCCCATGTAGAATGGATCACACCAAAGATAACCCCAAATCATTTTAGAATGAGCCTCCCTAGTCAGCTTACTTTGACCTTAATGTGGAAGTTAGCATTCTGAAAGAATGTCCTTTGAGAGGAAAAGAAAAAGTAGAGGCACAGAAGCAGTTGTCAGCATCCAGACAGGCTCTGGAAGAGAGTTTACACTTTATAGATCAAATGTCAAGGCCACTCAGTCCTCTTAGCTAGATGGCAGTTGATCTTCTGAGTCGGTTATGCACTCCCTTGGCTGACTTCACACTCACAGTGCCACTTGCTGTTTATCATTTGGCTCAGGTTGACCCATGGACTTGGCATGTGCTAGGCACCAACTTGAATATATTCTGTATGACAGTACTGTTTTTCACTGGGTACAAATGTATAGGAATATGAAAAGTCTTAGAACAGCTTTTCTATCTAATATTTTTCTCCTCTGATTGGTTAATATGGTCCCTGTCTAAAAGATACAGCTGTCTTTGTACTAATCACATCACGTTTTTGCTGAACTGAGGGTCAGAGTCCAGATTGTTAACTAAAATAAATACCATGTAGTGGGTTTCTTTGGGGTACTGGGAAACTTAGTCCCCTGGTTATGCCCTCATGCATTGTATGAGGTATGCAGATGCCATGCCATTTTACCTTCTAATGACTGATTTTTGAAAGGACTGGGAATATCAGCCATTTGTTCTATAGTTGTGTTTATAGTTAAGTACTACAAAAAAAGTTTGTATCGATTGAGGATTTTTACACAGTAACTTTAGAATGCCCTCAGTAACATATTATAAACATTTAATGTTAGGCCAGTAATTGAATTATTCTAAAGAAGATCCATGTTATTATCGTGTGTGATTACCTGTCTTAACCTTTTTTTCCCCCACTGAAATAATCCCTTCATAATGCTTGGAGATTTTTGTAATTGTAGGCGCCTCATGATAGAGAAGATTGCTGCCCATCTTGCTGATTTCACACCACGTCTTCAGAGTAACACAAGAGCACTTTATCAGTATTGTCCCATCCCAGTAATCAACTATCCACAACTAGAAAATGAACTATTTTGTAATATTTATTACCTCAAACAACTTTGTGATACACTCCGGTTTCCTGATTGGCCCATTAAAGATCCGGTAAGTCAGTAGATTATTTTGTTCCTTCTCAAACTGTAAAAATAGCCTCTAATCACTTCTGGATATTTCTTCCTCCTCTGATAAGGATTATAGCTTCCTTAAGTGTTCCTCCTTAAGCACTATGCAACTCTGAGTGTAGTTTAATTTATTTGGGTAAATCTCAAACTGAAAGATAACTTTTTGAGAAATTATTAAGAACTTTACAATCTTTATCTTTTTGACAAATAAAACATAATTTCATATATATAAACAATCATATACTGTAATGGCTTGGTGGAAACTTGTCTTTATAGCATATTGAATAAGTTCACAGATATTAGAGTTAGGCAGTCTGGGATTGAGTCTCATTTGGGCCATTAATAGGTCTGTTTAACATTGCTTGATTCCTGTAGGCCTCAGTTATGGTAATGGTACTACTACTACTGATAGCAACTATCTCATGTGGTTGGGCAAATTGAGAACTCATATTAAAAAATAGCATAATTCCTGGCACACATAGGAGGTACTAAGTGAGACCTGCTGATTTATACAGCACTGCCCTTAGGAACTCTCCACCTGAGCCCCTGAATATCTACTGGAAGCCTGGAATAAAGCCTGGGTGCCCATGTTGGTTTGCTACTGTAGCAGAGGTTATGCCATCATTCTTACCAACAAAAGACTCAGAACAGTTCTGTTTATACCAGTAGACACTGCCTCTTTACAGTACTGTGACCAAATGAAGGTGTCTCTGCCACTTGGTCTGGATTCAGCATGAAGTTATAGAAGAGTATGGGTTTTTTAGTGAGACCTAGGTTTGAATCCAGTTCCATCACTTCTTAAGTGAGAAACATTGAGCTATAGCTCAGAATCTGAATGGTTTCTGAATGTATTATTGAAATTTTATAAAAGAATTAAGTCTGCTACAGTCTGTAAAGCACCTAGCTCCTTGGCATGGATACATGCATAAATAATAGCTTTCTTCTTCTGACCTGCTACCCAGACTCTCTTGTTTTTACTATCCCTTAGATTGGTTTGAATACCAGCTTACAGGGAATTACATGAGATCACCTGGAGAAGCATGCCACCATAGAGTGCTTGTTTTCTTACTGCAGTGTATGATCTACTAGTTTCAAATTTTTTTGTACTTCCTGAACGTTTAACAATTAAAAATAAAGATCTAAAAATTGGCAGAGAATAAATATTTCACATAAGAGGGTTGTCTGGGTCGCTCAGTTGGTAAAGTGTCCAACTCTTGATTTTGGCTCAGGTCATGATCTCAGGGTTGTGGGATCAAGCCCTGCATCAGTCTCTGTGCTAGTCATGGATCTGGCTTAAGATTCTCTCCTTCTCCTTCTGCCTCACCACCCCCTCTAAAAAAATCACATAAGAAAAAGAGAGGGATGTAGCCCTATAGCGGATACTTTGCTCTCTATTTAGCAGTGCCAAGAAGGTGATTTTGATTATTTGTATTTCGGAGAACTGTAATAATTGGATAACCTAGGAATGTCAGTTTAAATATATATATATAGCACAAGAATTCTGTAACTTAAAAATTACATTCAGAAGTAGTTTTACTTTAAGAGATACAAATTTTAATCTTCTGTCTTTAAGGTTAAGCTTCTAAAAGATACACTTGATGCCTGGAAGAAGGAAGTAGAAAAGAAGCCACCTACAATGTCAATAGATGATGCTTATGAAGTGCTTAATCTCCCTCAAGGACAGGGGCCGTGAGTTATTTTCAGTATTACAGTAGTAACTTTTCTGCCTTGTCTTAGGATATTAATATCAAAGATGAAATTCTTAAGCCAACAACTTCTAAATTTTTTGCTTATTTGATATATACACTTATGGGAATTGCCATATGGAACTATATCCATGTGATTATCATTTACTGCACATTTATTAGCAGAATTAACACTTCTCTGTCCTTGCTGGTACAGCCTTCACTGTCTATTAATTGAAGTAATGGATGCAAACACCTGGCACTAAACCTGACACATGGTGGTTACTCACATACTCATCTTCCCCTTTCCTCTTACAGTTTGTGTTATACCTGAGAAAGAGACTTGGTAACAGTATGTTTAGGTCACTAAGTGACAGATGTCTAAGAATGGAAGTTTACTTAATTTATTAGAGATGATTTTGTAGTAGAATAGATAATATTAGAGAAAATGGTTTATAGGACATTTTCTTAAGTATAGACTGAATTTGTGTATTTCTGGCAAGGCTGATAGTTAGAATTACTTAAAATTACAGAGTTTGGAGTGTCGTTTTGAAAAATAGGTTTGAAAAAAACATACTTTTGGTCTTCAAATATGGTTTTGTAATTTGAAGTGATTGATAACTTTCCATAGGGAACATTGAAGTTTTATCTTTTAGATGTAAAGATGACATAAAGAATATTCTTTCTTGACTCTTGCTGGGTTTAATTTGATGCCTAATTTATGATCATATACAATAAAAGTAAGGTTCTTACAGTATTGTGATGTAAAATTTTTTCTTGCACCTTACTCTGTTAAAAATAATTTTTGCTGTTTAACAGGCATGATGAGAGCAAGATTAGAAAAGCTTACTTCAGACTTGCACAAAAGTACCACCCTGATAAGAATCCCGAAGGGAGGGTATGTACTGCCTTTGGAGTTAGGACTCTTGGATTGACTTTCTTTGGCTCTATTATTATGGTAGATGGACAAAAGGTATACTTACTCCCTTTGCTCGTATCTGCCTCATAATATAATGCCCAGTGTATGTTAAATTAACTTTTAGCCCACATGTCCATGGTTTCTGCACGAATGGTCCTCCCTCAGTTTACCAAAAGGACTGCCCTTGTGACTCATAACTTCTGGATATTTTCTCCCATCTGAGAATTAATACTAATGGACAGTTGTATAAATAATTGAACATTAGTAGTGTGGATGAACTTAATTCATTTGTAGATGATGTTATTGCCATATGAATTGCTCTGGGTAATTTATTTTTTCTAATGACACCTGAAGAAGTAGAAAATCTGGATCAGACTTGAAGTTAACAGGTGTCAGCGTTTCCTGATCCTGCATCTTCCAGCTTCTTACTAAAATATCAAGAAAGATTCATAAAAGAGGAAATCACACAGTAACTTCTGTAACTAAGACGGGTAGTTTATTGCTAGAAACTTGGAGTAATTTGCACTGATTTCAAGGTTAATTTTTTTTTTATTAGAGATAGTATTCCTAATTGGGAAGACTTGGTATTAAAAAGATAATGCTTTTATAAATATATATATATATTTTAATCAAAAACAAGGAATTTTTTGAGAAATGTATAGCAGTGCAGATTCATCTGGGAGAGAAAACAATCAAAGTAGGAAGAAATTTTTGAAATCAATGTTAAATTTCTAGACTTAACCAACCAGATGTTAAAATACTCATAAAGCTGGGATGCCTGGGTGGCTCAGTTGGTTAAGCGGCTGCCTTCGGCTTAGGTCATGATCCCAGCATCCTGGGATCGAGTCCCACATCGGGCTCCTTGCTTGGCGGGGAGCCTGCTTCTCCCTCTGCCTGCCACTCTCTCTGCCTGTGCTCGCTCGCTCTCTCTCTCTAACAAATAAATAAATAAAATCTTTAAAAAAGATTTAAAAAAATACTCATAAAGCTATAATATTAAAACAACATGACCCTGACACAAGAGTCAACATGTAGATCAAGGAACATAATACAGTGTTGGAACAGTTTAAGAGAATGGATTTAGGAGTCAGACCTGAGTGTAAGTCTTAGCCCATCACCAGTTGGCTTTGTGATCTTAGACAAGTTATTTAACATTATCTAAAAAATGAGGCTATAACTGTACATACCTCATGTGGCTGTTTGGAGGATTTAATGAGATAATGTTTGTAAAGTGCAATGTCATAAATGTCAGTACAATGCCTGCTGTAGTACTCATTAAATAGTATCTCTTCTATTATAACTGTCTTCATAATAGCTTAGAAACTGTCTTTAGGGGGCGCCTGGGTGGCTCAGTGGGTTAAAGCCGCTGCCTTCGGCTCGGGTCATGATCCCAGAGTCCTGGGATCGAGCCCCGCATCGGGTTCTCTGCTCTGCGGACAGCCTGCTTCCTCCTCTCTCTCTCTGCCTCTCTGCCTACTTGTGATCTATTAAATTAGAAAAAGAAAAAGAAAAAGAAACTGTCTTTAGTGTGTATGAATTCAATGTGGGTATAAACCCAGTGAAGAATTTTTTAGTAATGGTATTAAGATCAATAAAAAGCTATTTGGGGGCGCGGGAGAGAGAATTTCACCTTCCAAGTATACCAGCTAGATTACAATTGGAATGAGTTCCTTAATGTAAAAATAACAAAATAATAACTAAAGAAGTTGCTGGTAAAATACAAACCAGCTGTGTTCTGTTGAAGTTGTGGTTTGAGATGTTCCAAACTAAAAGTTAATTATCTTTGGTCAAATTACAGGATATGTTTGAAAAAGTAAATAAAGCATATGAATTTTTATGTACCAAATCAGCAAAAATAGTGGATGGACCAGATCCAGAGAATATAATTTTAATTCTGAAAACACAGAGCATCCTCTTTAACCGTCATAAGGAAGGTAAGACATGTTAATCTCAAATTTTAGTTTACCTTTCATTTAACTCTACCAGGTTACTTGTTTCTACAGCATATTTCAATAGATATAGAGTTATTATTGTAAAAGATTCTTAGAATTGCATTTCAGATATAGTAAAAGAGTAGTTTTCTGTCAGAAGGCCCAAAATGTTGTTTGTATTGTACTTTCTACTTCCTGCCTATGTTTTTCAATATTTTACATTTCCAGCAAATTCTCCTTTTTCTTTCCTGAAGGACATTTGTGTTCTGTGGAGGTACTTGGGTAGTTTTTTGTGTTTAGCCATTAAGCAGCAAACATTAAATGAGATCTGTAATGGATCTGGAATTTAAGGATCATTTCATGTTGTTCTTAAATCACAAATCACATGTAAAAGACTGTGCCTGTTATAACTTTAAAAGCTTCTAAAGGCTGGTCTGGTCTTTCAAACACAACAGAAACTTTTCACATGATCATATGCTTCTCTCATACTTCTCATTTCTTGTGGTAGCTCTCAAAACTTTCTGATCCTGGGGCCCCAGGTGACTCAGTTAAGTGCCTTTGACTCAGGTCATGATCCCAGAGCCTTGGGATCAAGCCCTACATCGGGCTCCCTGCCCAGTGGGGAACCTGCTTCTCCTTCTCCCTCTGCCACTGCTCTTGCTCATGCTCTCTGTCTCTCTCTCTCAGTCAAATAAATTTAAAAATCTTAAAAAAAAAACCCAAACCTCTCTGATCCTGTGGGACAGTTTGAAAAACACTGTTTTAGAAGAAATAGGTATGATTTCAGCTACAGGGTTATTGGGAATTTCTAGCACGTTTGCAGGGTCATTTGCAATAACAATAGCACCTACAAAGCCAGGAGTATGTTGTAAACTTTAAAGGCTTTGTTAGAGATGGGAAGTTAGGTTCAAAACAGCAGGTATCCTTTGGCTTGGGAACTGAATGGCTTGAAGTGCCGTGAGGGAGACCCATTTGCTCTGTAGGATGATGTTAGGAGAGAAGGAAGGGAGGACAGTGGGGATTTGACATAAGCAGGCCTGTTGGGTAATTGAAGACAAGTGGGCCTGCTGTTTTAT
>ML099327.1:12591-52905 GCA_003697995.1 Taxidea taxus jeffersonii
CTGATATCACATTTACCACTAATAAGAATGAATTTAAAGAAGTGTTTTTCAAACCATTGGTTTTGTTTTAATGGCTAACAGCTATATGAGAGTGGCAGTTGTGGCTCACCATTGGTTTGTTATCAAGGTCATAATGTTTTTTCAGGCAGTGTATCCCACTTACCCAAAGGGGATTTATACCTAATTAATTCTGGTGTAGGATCCTGATTTGTCTGTGCTGTCTGTGATCAAGTGAAAAGTTAAAAAGATCCCATGGACAACATAGAAAGTAGATATTTTGTGAAGGATCAAAACCACTACATACTTTTAAGTTCAGTAAATTTATCAGAAAATACTCTATTTTTGGTGGAAGCATTTTAGAGAAATCAGCCAAACAAGTGTGCTTTAAAGAGAAAGATCCAAGAGATTTATACCAGTTCAATTTCTTCTTATGAACTAGAATTAGGAGACATTTAAAATGTCAAATATTTTGGCATTTTCTTTAAGGGAACATAATTAAACATTGTGTCAGAATTAACTTAAAACCACGACAGTCAGTTTTGTTTGCCTTTTTTCCAACACTAACCATTGATTATTTCAGATTTACAGCCTTATAAATATGCAGGATACCCCATGCTAATTAGGACTATAACAATGGAAACTTCAGATGACCTCCTTTTCTCAAAAGAATCACCACTGTTGCCTGCTGCTACAGAGTTGGCTTTCCATACTGTCAACTGCTCAGCCCTCAATGCTGAAGAGCTCAGAAGGGAGAATGGAATTGAGGTAATCTGCAATGACCTCCATGTTTCACTTCAGGCTCGTTCAGGCACACTGTATGACTTTTGGCAATAGAGAATTCGCCAAGTATAGGTACACTTGATATAATTTCTTAATTTTAATTTATTCCAGCAAATAACATACTCTGGTCTTCATATTCTAGTGTCAGAATTAAAAGTAGAATGAAGCCTTACTTCATAATGTGAATTGGAGAGTATTGGATTCAAGATTGGTAAACCTGCAGCTTACAAACTAGCTTATTGAGAATGTTTAAAAAGAAACTTGTGGGAATCCTTTGTTTATTTAACAAATGTTAATTAAGCAAAACATCAAGTATTACCAAGTATCTAATATAAAAAGATTTTTAATATTTTATTCCTACAGGAAAAGGCTTTTCTGACTTCAAGTCCAAATGTAGAATTAATGGCTGATCTTCTCTTTCTCCAGGTGTTACAGGAGGCATTTAGTCGCTGTGTGGCTGTCTTGAATCGTTCTAGTAAACCAAGTGACATGTCAGTACAGGTGAGGCTAACATGTATGGTTCTAAGAAAGTTATACTTGACTAGTAGTAGTTCAGACTTGAACATCTATGAGGATCACTTGGAGGGCTCATGAAAATGTGGTTGGCTGACCTCCACTCTCCCTGCTGCCCACTGTATCTGATTCAGTGGTTCTGCGGTGGAGGACTGAGAATAGGCTTATCTAACAAATTCCCAAGTAACACTGATGCTGTTGGTTTCTGTATCATGCTTTAAGAAGTACTGCACTAAATTACTTGTGATGTAGTGGCTTAATTTTTTTTCTTAGAGAATAATACAGTGAACCTTTCTATCTCCATCACCCAGTTTCACACATTTGTCATGTTGCCGTTCTTGTTTCCTTTATCATCTGCCCCCGTCCCTAATTTTCTTGTTTACCTCTGTCCATCATCCCTAGTATTTTTTTTCCTAATTGTGTTGAGAAATAATTGGCATATATCATTGTATAAATTTAGGGCATATAGCTTGATGCTTTGATTTACATATATTGTGAAATGATTACCACAGGTTCAGCTAACATTCATTGGCTTATATAGATTCAATAATGCACCCCTATCATAGTTGTTTTTATTTTATTTTTTTTAAGGTTTATTTATTTATTTGACAGAGCACAAATAGGGGGAGTGGCAGGGAGAGGGAGAAGCAGGCTTTCCACTGAGCATGGAGCCCAATGCAAGGCTTGATCCCAAGACCCTGGGATCATGACCTGAGCAGAAGGCAAGCACTTAACTGACTGAGGTGCCCAGGTGCTCCCCCTACCGCTATAGTGTTTTAATTGGTTTATTTTCTTTCTATTAAGTTTATAATTGAATGATAGAAAAATCCATCGGGAATTCATTGAGATTATTGTAGAATGCATCTTTTTATGTGATCCTTTTTTAATGCCAGCGGGTTTTAGGATTTAAAACAATCAAGTTCAAGCTTTTTAGTTTCATCCTCTATTTTGAAGTGCAGTATATACATAGAATTGTAATTCTGCAATGTTAATAGGTTGGACAAAAATACCTTAATCAAGAGTTGGCAAACAGTTTTTATCAAGGGCCAAAGAGTAAACATTTCAAACTTTCAGGCTATATACACAGTCTCTGTTGCATATTTTTGTGGTTTTCTTTGCAGCCCTTTAAAGATGTAAAAATCATTCATTGCTCCCGGCCATGCAAAAATAGGCCACGGTCAGTTTGGCCTATGCACTGCATGGCCATTGGCTGCCAACCCTGCATCTGTAGGAAATCGTAACCAGGAATACTGGCAATTCAATAGAAATGTTCGTTTTTGTGGGGTTTTTTTTAAGATTTTATTTATTTGACAGGCAGAGATCACAAGTAGGTGGGGGGAGGGGAGCAGGCTCCCCACTGAGCAGAGAGCCTGATCTGGGGCTTGATTCCAGGACCCTGAGATCATGACCTGAGCCGAAGGCAGAGGCTTAACCCACTGAGCCACCCAGGTGCCCTAGAAATGTTTTTTAATTTTGAAGCATCATATGTACTATTAAAACATTATTCATGAATCTTTGCTGATTTGATTTCTGCTGTCTTAAATAAGGAATGCACATGTAACTCTCTTGTTTTGCTCTGTTTTGTTGTGTGCAGGTGTGTGGACACATAAGCAAATGCTATAGCGTGGCCGCTCAGTTTGAAGAATGCCGAGAAAAGATCACAGAAATGCCTGGCATCATCAAGGATCTCTGTCGGGTGCTATATTTTGGCAAGGTACAGCTCATTTTTAATGCTTTCTGGATGCAGTAAGCAATGAGTGTCCTTGTCAAGTGAGTAGCCAGTTCCCAATTTATAAATAAGCTGTTTTTCCCCAAATCATTTATATGTGCATTGTTTGGATCTCTAAAATCATTTTTCACAGAGCCCTTGCTGTAAATGGAGGCTTTTGTTCTTACGGCAGTCTATAAGGAATAAAACTAAAGTGATACTTGTATAGTGAAGTGGGTCTCATCTGAACATTTGAAGAGAGGCAGAGAAGAAATGAGAGGCTAGAGTAAATAAATCTAGTGCAAGTAAAGGACCACGTGAAACCTGAAGTAGTCATTAACTGGTGGGAAAGGCTCTGTGGAGCTGAGAACTTAGCACTTCCTCCCAACCCAGTCGTGCTGAGGGCAGCTGGCCGGGGTAGATGGAAGCAGTGATTGGGAAGGGGAGAGAGATTTCATAGATAACCAGAGAGAGTGAGTTGCGCTGGAATAGGACAGGATTGGGGTGCTGATCCTGGCCTGAGGTATTTAGAAAGAAGGAATCTGATGAAAATCTCTCACCTATATTTACACGATGTCCTTAGAAGTATTTGATAAGAATACAAACTCTGACATAAGGAAGCAAATCCACAGACCTGTGCTGAAGATACTGCTGATACTCTTAGGATCCTAGCATGTGAGTTGCTGTTAATGCCTTATCACTACTTTAAAAAATTAAAGATGTGAAAAATGAAAAAAACTGTACTCCCAAGTCTTTGAACACTAGCTTCAAAGATAATTCTGTGTCTTGTCACAGGGTCACTTTTAATTTTAGGCTTTAAGGGATATTGGATTCAGATTTAAGTTAGAATTGAAAATAGAATAGGAGGTAAACATCTTGCACAGTAAGATAGCTAGCTTGACATAAATTCACAGCCAGTTTTTTTAAAACCTTGGGAGTTTTTTTAAACCCTGTAATTTCATTATTCTATGTTTGTTTGTTTTAAAGATTTTATTTATTTGACAGAGAGAGACAGCGAGAGAGGGAACACAAGCAGGGGGAGTGGGAGAAGGAGAAGCAGGCCTCCCAAGGAGCAAGGAGCCTGATGCGGGGCTCGATCCCAGGGTCCCGGATCGTGACCTGAGCCAAAGGCAGATGCATAACAACTGAGCCACCCAGGCGCCGCTAATTTTATTATTCTTATTCTTACAGAGTATTCCACGGGTTGCTGCTCTTGGGGTAGAATGTGTCAGTTCTTTTGCTGTGGATTTCTGGCTTCAGACACACCTATTTCAGGCTGGGATTTTGTGGCATCTGCTTGGTTATCTGTTTAATTATGACTACACACTAGAAGAGAGTGGCATTCAGAAAAGCGAGGAAACAAACCAGCAGGTAACTTTCACACTGCTCTAATCTTGAATTTGAACCCATACCATAGGTTAATGCCGAATTAATGCAAAGCAGAGTTCCAGCTATTCAGAGCCCCAGACATAAACTGTTTTCTAGATAACTTAAGTTTGTTGCTCTTTAAGCCCCAGAACTTTTTATCTTAACCATTTGTGCTAGAAGAATACAATGGTGGGAATTTGCAGTAGCATATACAGAATGTAATAGTCTTTTTTTTTTTTTAAAGATTTTATTTATTTACTTGACAGACAGTGATCACAAGTAGGCAGAGAGGCAGGCAGAGAGAGAGGAGGAAGCAAGCTCCCCACAAGCAGAGAGCCTGAAGCAGGGCTCAATCCCAGGACCCTGGAATCATGACCTGAGCCGAAGGCAGAGGCTTTAACCCACTGAGCCACCCAGGCACCCCTGTAAACAGTCTTTTCTTGATTACTTAGAGTGACCTTTGTGATTGCAAAATTATGGTTGTGTAACACAGGGAAATATAACAGTAATATTGGGCTGTTAGGGCTAGCCACCCCTAGATACTTCAGTACTTAGCCGATTTTCTTGAATAGTTTTTCCTGTCTCTCCTTGTTTAGTCACTGTCATTCATGTGTTTCTCTAGCAGACAAGTCTGCCTGCCTATCTCCTACTCCCCACCCTACCCCCAAATGTGCTTCTTCCAGTTATCTACAAGATACTGTATTGGCTATAAACGAGTATACAGATTCTGATCTCCTTTTGTGTAAATGAAAGAGTAAGCTCTAATGCATAAGCTCTTAACATCAGTGTTGGGGACTTGCTTTTGCTCCTTAAATGTATCGCATATAGTTTTGTGTTGTTTTTTTCCATATGGTTTTGATTCTGTAAAGGTACCATGTTACTTATGTAATGTAACAGATCTACTTTAATGTCTTAATTTTTTTTTTATAACAGGAAGTAGCCAACAGCCTTGCTAAACTGAGTGTCCGTGCCCTAAGTCGCCTTGGAGGATATCTGCCTGAAGAACAGGCGACCCCAGAAAATCCAACCATAAGAAAAAGTTTAGCTGGCATGCTGACACCCTATGTTGCTAGAAAACTTGCTGTGGTTAGTGCTACGGAGGTGCGTTGCTTCAGAGTAGCCTGGGTTTTGATGAATGTTCCAAGATCATTTAAATAGTAGAATAACACAACAATGTTGATTGCTCTAGGAAACCTAAAAATTGAAAATGATCATTTGTTCTTTCATCCAAGAAATTCAATTTATTGTGGATTGATGCTGATAATATCAGGTCTACAAGCCTACTCTTTCTGCAGGGGAAAATTAACTTTGTTTTTTGGCTCTGGAGCGCACCATAATTCTTAGCAGCCTTGAGTCAAAAGGGGACAGGAAAAGAGAACAAACTTGGAAATGGTATTTTACAGTGGGCAGAGAAGTGGGGGTAAGGAGACCCTGAGTCTATTTTTGGCTGTTTCTTTTCTCTATTTTTCTTTTCTTTCTTTCTTTCTTTTTTTTCCCCCCTAAGATTTTTTATTTATTTGAGAGAAGAGAGGAGAGACAGAGCATGAGTACTGATAGGGAGAAGCGGACTCCCCATTGAGCACAGAGGTTGATGCAGGGACCCCAATCATGACCTGAGCTGAAGATAGATGCTTAACCGACTGAACCATCCAGGAACCCCCATTTTTGGCTGTTTCTTACAATTTCTAACTTAGACACAGAGTTAAAGTCCTAAAAGCTAACACACATACATGCATTCATGACAGAAGTCAAGCATGACTTTGACAGCTCTACCAACCTCTTTGGCCTCTTCTGTGAGGATCATTGAGAAACAGTCTAAGAATGTGGCATTAAAGAATTAAACTATAAAAATCCATTCATTTGAATACTATGAAGCCCTAAATTGTAAAGGTATGTTTAAAGACATTAAAAGATGTTTAAAGTATTTTAAGTGAAAAGGCTAAATATCCCATTTTGAGTATTAAAAAAGGGCATGGATGGATCTGTACTAATATGGTAACTATAGTTATCCTTGAATGGAAGAATTGTAGACTATTTTTATGTTTTCTTTTATGATTATGCAATACTTTCATAAGGGAAGAAGTCCTCAATGTCCCAGATGTAAAGTATTCTTAGAATTCATTAAATATTTGTTTTTAGTTCAGTCTGACTCTTCTTTTGGTGTAGGTCATTGCTTTTCAGTGTCCCTTGAGTAAGAGGTGAAGAGCTTTAGATGCCACTCTTAATCTTCGTACTTTTTCTGAATTTTGTGTTCACAAGCATGATGTATTTTACTGGGAAGACCTTCTTTCCAGAAATACTGGCAGGTTGTTGATAAACTACAGGGGGGGAAAGCATTTCAGAATCTTGGTCTGAACACCATCTGGATTTTTCAAAATGCTTATTTTAAACTACAATTCTCAAAGTTTTACAATTCTTCCAAGACTTCTTTTTCTTTTTTTTTTTTAAGATTTTATGTATTTGTCAGAGCAAGAACACAAGCAGGGGGAGTTGTAGGGAGAGGCAGAGAGAGAAGCAGGCTCCCTGTTGAGCAAGGAGCTTGATGTGGGGCTTAATCCCAGGACTCTGGGATCATGACCTGAGCTGAAGGCAGACACTTAACCAACTGAGCCACCCAGGTGTCCTTCCTAAGAATGTATTCTTCAGTCATTTTAGTTAACTAATAGTTAACTTTTTTTTTTTTTTTAAAGATTTTATTTATTTATTTGACAGACAGAGATCACAGGTAGGCAGAGAAGCAAGTAGAGAGAGAGAGGAAGCAGGCTCCACGCTGAGCAGAGAGCCCGATGCAGGGCTGGATCCCAGGACCCTGAGATCATGACCTGAGCTGAAGGCAGAGGCTTTAACCCACTGAGCCACCCAGGCGCCCCAATAGTTAACATTTTTAAAACAAGTTAGATGGTTTTGTCTAAGATGAAGGTATTAACCACTGACTTCTGCTAGCATAGAGCTTTGTAAATGTAAAATGTACAGAAATTTGTATTAAAACATTTGAAGGAGAGTCAGATGTCTATTCACTTTTAATTGCAGAGGACCAAATGGACAAAGGGAAAGCGCCGTGGATGGCTAAGCAGAAGCTATGCTTTCAGAATTGCTTAATGCAGCCTTGAATCTGGGTTTGGCCAAGAAAATCGAAAGTGACTCTCTGCCCATAAATTTTGCTTCCCTTCACAGCAGTGTGCTTCAGAAAGATTTAGATTTTTGTTTTCAGATATGTTTACATAAAGGTAGTACAGAATGATTCTAAGCCTGTGTTTACTAAGAGTTTATTAAATGTTTCAGCACAAACTATCTCTTACATTTTTCACTGTAGCAGAGCAAATGTTAAGGATGTGAAGTCACACAGATTCTGATTTGAGTCCCAGTTTTCCCCCACTTAAGGGCTGTGCTGTGTGACATGGGACAAATCATTAGATTGCTCTTAGCTTTAATTTTTCTCAACTGCAAAATGGATAATATCAACAAACTTGTTAGAATTATTGAGGCCCATTATACTTAAGGCACTTACTACAGTGCTTGGCATGTCATCAGCAGTTTCAGTAAGTGATAACTTACACTGTTTTTTTTTTTTCTAACTGTTAAAAAATAGTAATATTCTGTGTCCTAGATTCTGAAGATGCTCAACAGCAACACCGAGAGCCCCTATTTGATATGGAATAATTCTACAAGAGCAGAACTACTTGAGTTTCTTGAATCCCAACAAGAAAACATGATTAAAAAGGTATGTTATTGTTTTATAAACTTCTGGGGTTACTCAAAAAATATTCTGTGGAAACATAATTCAGTACTGACAAGGCAGAAACGTACTGTTTCTCCATTTGGTGTTAATCAGGCCTACAGGTTTTTGCCATCTAATGGGTGGCCCATGTAAGAATGGCAGTCTTGTACTAAATGATAAATTTGTGTTTGTTGTCCCATTTACATGTAGCTGTTCCCCTTTTTAACAAATTTTTATCTCCAAAAACACTCTTACAGTTGTTGTCTTTGGCTTCTTTTCCCAGTACATCAAAGTTGCTTTCTGGTATCGGAATTGAACAGTTTCTCCTGTCTTGCCACCTTCTGGTGGAGAATCTGTGAAGCTGTGAAAAACAAAAAACAACAACAAAATAACCAAGACAGTCCTATGGCCAAGGATAAGGCTGCTTAGTCCATATACTGGATGGTTGAGACTTGATGGTTTAGCAGACAGTTATATTTATAGGCTTAGATTTTATTAAACAACAAACACCAATATTATGTCCTGAATTATTCAAGATTTTTTTTTTAAACTCATTTCATGATAGACCTCTATAGATTGAAGTTTTGAGAACTGCGGAGCTGGGGAGAATAGTTCTCACATTCTTATGCATCTCTTCTCTTGCCAGAAGAAACATAATAGCATCTTCTCTTTGTTTAACACTTTACAGTTTATTGTATACTTTTACATACCATTTCAGTCCAACTTAAATTCTGTGTAATTTCCACCTAAATCTTCATTGGTGCTGTTTTTCTGCCATTCCTCTTTTCTTTTTCCTTTTCCTTAAATGGATATGCTTCCCAGTGTGGCAACCTCTATATTACCATGTCTTCTTTCTTTTTTTTCTTCAGCGACTCTATTTTCTAGCACTTCCATTCAGTGTATTACTTTTCTTTTTTTAATTTATTTTTTATTATTTTTTTATTTTAATTTTTTAAATTTTTTTTTTTAAGATTTTATTTATTTATTTGACAGACAGAGATCACAAGTAGGCAGAGAGGCAGGCAGAGAGAGAGGAGGAAGCAGGCTCCCCGCCGAGCAGAGAGCCCAATGTGGGGCTCGATCCCAGGTCCCTGAGATCATGACCTGAGCCGAAGGCAGAGGCATTAACCCACTGAGCCACCCAGGCGCCCCATAATTTTTTAAATTTTTTATTAACATATAATGTATTAGTAGCCCCAGGGGTACAGGTCTGTTAATCGCCAGGTTTACACACTTCACAGCACTCACCATAGCACATACCAGTGTATAACTCTTTAAAGGCCAGTCCAGATGTGTTCACTTCTTAGCTCCATCACCCTAGAGCTGACCAGGCCAGATGTCTGCTGAGTGGAGTGAGAAGAACCAAATGTCATACTTGCTTTATAAACATTTGCTCCAAGACACTTCATTGGATGACCTCTGTGATCTTTTGAAATTTTAGAATGAGTTATAATATTAACCTTTGGACTAAAAAATAACTCATGCCTATTCAAGAGTTAATATTATTAGTTGTAAACATTAATACTTCATTGAGTGCTATGATGTGTGTCCCACCACATTTTCCCTCTAGAAAAAAAATGGAACTTCCAGGCTATTTATCTGTTAAGTTATTAAATTGAATATGGTTAGATTTATAAATCAGACACTGATGATTCTGATTTACATCTGACAGTCTGTTTTCTTTTTTAAAAAGGGTGATTGTGACAAAACTTACGGATCAGAATTTGTCTATAGTGATCATGCCAAAGAACTTATTGTAGGGGAGATTTTTGTTAGGGTGTATAATGATGTCCCTACTTTCCAACTAGAGGTAAGCTCTCTATTTTTCGTTTTGTCTGATACCTTCAGTCATTTTTTATTGAAAGCTGCTAGTTTATTCACACTAAATAAGTTGCAATAAAACATGTTCTTTGCCCAGTGTGTTACTACTAACCTGAGTATATGATGTGGTTACCATTGGTAATTTATAAACCTCTTTATTTTGCTTGTTGAAGAATTTAGTTTTGTGGATTCGTGAAAATAAGTATTCCTTGCCCAGCTATTTTTTATATTTTATGCATGATGCTACCTAACTGTGTCATGTGCATATGTCTTCTACTTACTAGTCTCTCCTGGAAGTGCAGGTTCATTTACACATTCACTACAACATGTAGAATATCAGACCACCAGACAGAAGTACTTCTCTGGCCAGTTATTAGAGGAAAATAAGAAAATACCAGTAGAAGGCAAAGAGATTTTTTAGAAAATGATTGAGGTCAAACCATGTCATTTCTTATGGTCCCTAATCACTTTCAGAAGCAAATGAGGAGCTTTTTTGTCTTCCAGTGTTTGGTGGTCATGTAGGAATTTTTTATTGTAGTTTTTTCTTTGGAGGGAGTGGCAAGGAGGATTTGGTGGGTGGTTGGTCTATAAGAAGGGAAGAAGTGAGGCTTTGTATTGTTTTTTGTTTTTTAAAATTTATTTATTTGAGAGAGAGCATAAGCAGGGGGAGTGGCAGGCTCCCCACTGAGCAGAGAGCCCGACGCGGGGCTGGATCCCAGGACCCTGGGATCATGACGCAAACCAAAGGCAGATGCTTAACGGACTGAGCCACCCAGGTGTCCCACTGGGGCTTTGTTTTAAAGTTTGCACTTGGGAAAAAAGGATTCTACTAAACCTTAATGTATATTATGTATCACAGAATAATATGTATAAATAGCTGTTAAGCAGTGAGTTCATTGATTTGTGAAGTCTCTTTGAAAACTGTCCTTCAAATTTATATTCTAAATAAATACTTTTTAAAATATAAAAATATAACCAAATTGTGGAAGTTACATATGGTACTATTAATTACTTTGATTTGTAAAAAGAAGAGATAAACTAATTCAAAATTGGTATACTAAGGTCGTATTGGGACAAAAAAAGTTGAGAAATGCTTTCTAATGTAACTGGGTTTTACTTCTTCCGCCCCCAAATCCATTAAGTGTTCATGTATATGTATAATTTAATTGTTCCATACCGTGAAGTTTTTTGGGAGGAAGGGGTTGGGTGTTGCTGTGGAGTCTCATAGTTACTGAGGGCACACATGTTTGTAAATATTTCTCCACTCGACTTAGGTCCCAAAAGCATTTGCTGCAAGTCTTTTGGATTACATAGGCTCCCAGGCCCAGTACCTCCACACATTCATGGCTATCACACATGCTGCAAAAGTGGAGTCAGAGCAACATGGAGACCGCTTGCCAAGAGTGGAAATGGCTTTGGAGGCTCTGAGAAATGTCATAAAATATAACCCAGGTGTGTGACTGTACCCTTGATCAGTAAGATCCTTAGAATAGCAGGGCCCTAAAAATTCCAATTCTTGATTTTATCAGAGAAATTTAAGGAAAACAGTATACTTGGTTATGATGTTTTACTTGGTATAATGTAACAAGAATGGAGTTCATAATATTTTTACCTATAAACAGTAAAGTGGAAGGAGGGGAGATGAAAGCATCATGTTTAGAATTTGTACCTCTAAGAGAAAATTAGTCTCAATTAGTTCAAAAGACAGAATAACTTGATAGTATAAAATTTCATATTGATGACATAAGTTGACATATAAGTGCTTAAATTAGATTGATTTATTAGGTGATCTGATTTGTCTCTTCTGGTATCTAACACAATGCTGTGTACAGATGGGTACTTACATTTTGAGAAACTACGTGAAGGTTTTGGTGTATAAAAATTGAAATAAAAAAAGTGAGTTCTCATTCTTACACAGCCTTAAGAGGATATTTCCAAAAATGTTACCACTCTTGCCTGACAGCAGGGAGTATGCATGAGTGAAAACTTGAAAGCTTCTTCTAATTCTAACTTTGATAACAAATATGGCGTATAAAACCTAAAACAATACAGGTTCAGTTTAAGTAACTTAAGGACCCCAGATCCTTTTTATTAACATTTATCATTAACTCTCAGGTATTCTTTTGCTCTTTTCCATATATATTACAGTGGTATAGTGATTTGAAAATGAACTTAAAAGCAATCTATTTATAGAATATGTTCAGACTCCTTTAAATTAAAGAGTCTTAGTGAATTATCTTCTGAAGCCTTAAAAAATTACAGATTATACTGTATGTTCCACTAACATATAGTAAAAGGAAAAATACACTGCATAGAGCCTTAATGTTTAATGTTTTTATTCTATTAACATAATGGTAGTAAATATATGGGATTGGAGTTTGAGGTGCGTAGGAATGGAAACAGTATTCAGTTTTATGTATTTTCACAAGGAGCCCTTTGTATATCCATACAGTTGTTTGTAATGTCGTCCTCAACTGACAGGGTTCTAATTTAGTCTACATTAAAAGCAAATGATCTCACACTCTGCCAAACTGTAATTAGGCTGAGGGGGTAGGTCTAAGGTCTAAAGGTAAAGAGTAGAATTATCATTATCTTATACCCTTATTTTTTAAGTTGCGTTTGCATTGTGTATTTGAGATACTTGTTTTTAGCTTAAAGGCTGGGGATATGGGTGGAAATGAAAACAAACCTAAGAAATTTTATCTTATTTTTTGCCTCTTAAGATTTACTGTTGTTTAGAAGGTACTCCATTTATTCCATTTCACAAATGTTGAGAAAGGGTTGTCAAAGACTTATAATCGATAGTAAACAACAGTGTAGATCAGTTCTCTGAAGGTATGTACTTAGGACATCTCTTAGAAATAAAAGATAAACCTCTTATTCTTATTCCCTAGGCTCTGAAAGTGAATGCATTGGGCACTTTAAGTTAATATTTTCTCTTCTCCGTGTCCATGGAGCGGGTCAAGTGCAACAGTTGGCTTTAGAGGTAAAGGAATTTTGTATTAAAGCATGCTTGCTTTCCTACCACTGCTGTATGTGCTTTAGGCCTTGACAACCATCCTCCGAAGTTGAATGGGAGTTTGCGTGTATTTTCTTTTTTTTTTTTAATTTTGTCTATTAAGCCAAGTAAATGTGTTCTTAAAATTTAAATTAGTATACTCATTTTGAAGAACAACGTTGCACTATGTTGTTCAGGGTGGTTCCCTGTATGGTCATTGTCTGACATGCATCAGAACTTGGAATGCATTATATAGTGTCATGCAGTGTGGGTTAAGGAATGGGCTTTACTGGGGAAGCTTGGAAGCCAGAGATGACAAGAACAGGGGGCAGGATTTCCCTGATCTCTCAGTGTCCCCAGAGACCAGGGCATACTGCTGGCCACAAGCTGTACGTTTGTGTTCAGAGGACTCACCTACCCCCTTCCCTTCAGTTGCTGTCCTTTTTTAGTACAAAATTAGATAAGTACAAAAGCAACCTCTTCATGAGGGTTACAGACAGACAACTGGGCTATTAATGCTGTTTACAGGCGCTGTCTAAGAAAGTCAGCTGCCCAGAATCTTTGGGCTTTAGCCGTCCAAGAGAAGTTGAAGTCCCTTTTTTAGGAGAATGAAACCACTTGTCCCATGGGAAGCTGGTTGCAGCCTTTTCTTCCAGGAGAAGCAGGAAGTCTCTGGCTACAGGGGTCTCATTGTCTAGGCAATCCAGAGTAAGCTTCCAGGATCATTTTTCAGATGATCCTGCTAACTGTAACATACACAGTTTATTGTAAAGAACACCAAATTAAACCCTGCAGTAACAGGTTTATGAGCAGTTTATGAATTAGTTATATAACATATTCGTAGGTTGCATTTTGGTTTAAAAGATTTTTAATAAAATAATAAAAGTTAAATTAGTCAAAAAGCTTATTAAGCATGTTCTTTTACTTGAAAAGCATGTTTTTCTACTTAATCCCTCCATATCCTTAAAACTTTTTAATTGAACATTATTAAATCTGACGTGTTGGTTTGAGATGCTGACCACGTGGTTCAAGTGATGACATTGATCTTCTAGATGTATACTATAAAAGTTAGACTTGAGTCTATGCTACCTAAAGCTATCTACACATTTAATGCAATACCTATCAAAATTCCATCCAATTTTTTCAAAGAAATGGAACAAATAATCCTAAAATTTATATGGAACCAGAAAAGACCTCGAATAGCCAAAGGAATATTGAAAAAGAAAACCAAAGTTGGTGGCATCACAATTCCAGACTTCAAGCTCTACTACAAAGCTGTCATCATTAAGACAGTATGGTACTGGCACAAAAACAGACACATAGATCAATGGAACAGAATAGAGAGCCCAGAAATAGACCCTCAACTCTATGGTCAACTAATCTTCGACAAAGCAGGAAAGAACATCCAATGGAAAAAGGATAGCCTCTTCAACAAATGGTGTTGGGAAAATTGGACAGCCACATGCAGAAAAATGAAATTGGACCATTTCCTTACACCACACACGAAAATAGACTCAAAATGGATGAAGGATCTCAACGTGAGAAAGGAATCCATCAAAATCCTTGAGGAGAACACAGGCAGCAACTTCTTCGACCTCAGCCGCAGCAACTTCTTCCTAGGAACAACGCCAAAGGCAAGGGAAGCAAGGGAAAAAATGAACTATTGGGACTTCATCAAGATCAAAAGCTTTTGCACAGCAAAGGAAACAGTCAACAAAACCAAAAGACAACTGACAGAGTGGGAGAAGATATTTGCAAACAACATGTCAAATAAAGGACTAGTATCTAAAATCTATAAAGAGCTTAGCAAACTCAACACCCAAAGAATAAATAATCCAATCAAGAAATGGACAGAGGACATGAACAGACATTTCTGCAAAGAAGACATCCAGATGGCCAACAGACACATGAAAAAGTGCTCCACATCACTGGGCATCAGGGAAATACAAATCAAAACCACAATGAGATACCACCTCACACCAGTCAGAATGGCTAAAATGAACAAGTCACGAAATGACAGATGCTGGCGAGGATGCGGAGAAAGGGGAACCCTGCTACACTGTTGGTGGGAATGCAAGCTGGTGCAACCACTCTGGAAAACAGTATGGAGGTTCCTCAAAAAATTGAAAATAGAGCTACCTTATGACCCAGCAATTGCACTACTGGGTATCTATCCTAAAGATACAAACGTAGTGATCCAAAGGGGCACGTGTACCCGAATGTTTATAGCAGCAATGTCCACAATAGCCAAGTTATGGAAAGAACCTAGATGCCCATCAACAGATGAATGGATAAAGAAGAAGTGGTATATATATACGATGGAATACTATGCAGCCATCAAAAGAAATGAAATCTTACCATTTGCGATGACATGGATGGAACTAGAGCGTATTATGCTTAGCGAAATAAGTCAAGTGGAGAAAGACAACTACCACATGATCTCCCTGATATGAGGAAGTGGAGATGCAACGGGGGTGGGAGTTAAGGTGGTAGGAAAAGTAAAAATGAAAGAAGATGGGATCGGGAGGGAGAAAAACCAAAAGAGACTCTTAATGTCATAAAACAAACTGAGGGGGGTGGGGGGAAGAGGGGTTGGGTGAGGGTGGTGGGGTTACATCATATGTTTAAATAAAGCTTAAATAAAGTAAAAAAAAAAAAAAAAGTTAGACTTGAGAGGTCATCGTCTTTGAAAGGAAAACATGCCTGTTCCTTATAACAGATAGAAAGATAAACTAAATCTCTTGTGCTGGGCACTGAAGACATTTACTTTCTCCCTCTAAAATCAAAAAGAAAGCCCCAGTATTGAGGATCATTATCTTCCTAACCACTCTGCAGCCCAGTTCTGTGATTGAAATACATAGTATGGAGCATGAGCAGTATGGGATTGAAGGCATCTTTATAACCTCGAGATTGTGACTTGTTTCTAAAATATTTTTTAGATATTACATTCTTATCTCTAAATTAATAAGAAGCTACTATATATATACTATATGCATGAGCACAAATGTTTTTTAATTATTTTTATTATTTCACAAAAGATCAAAGTAGTAAAGCCAATCTTTTAAAATTAAACTGTTAAAAGTTATGTTCTCCTCCAAATATTTTTTCACTTTGGGAAGCCTCAGACTTATTTGGGTCTGACTAATTGGACTTAGTTTTATTTAGGACCAAATTTATTTCCCAAACTCCTAATATCCTGTTGATTTAATTTTCAGGTTGTGAATATAGTGACATCTAACCAAGATTGTGTCAATAATATTGCCGAATCAATGGTTTTGTCCAATTTATTGGCTCTTCTGCATTCATTACCATCAAGTATGTATATTTCATGAATGGAATTTTGGAAACCACAGCATGGCCAACCTATAGAGGGAGCAGTTACATAACAAATAGAAAACCTCTGACAAAACATGATATCCATATTTACTTTGGAATCTCTTAAGTAGTATTCGTTATATTGAGTTGTCTTCTAAATTATGTTTTACATCAGTAAATAAGACTATTTTGTATTTACCATTTCAAAAGTTGAAAGTTAGAGATAAGAGAGGTCCAAAAGCAAAGGAAAATAACCTAGGTTTTACAGTTTTCTGAGTATGGTATGCACATGAGTAATTGAGAATTGACCCATGGTTTATAAAGAAACCTGATTGCTCTTAGATGATAGGAAATAATGCTTAAGATAAAAATTACCTTGTTTTCAGCTTACAGTTCAATCCTGCATTATTTGTCCTTTACGGATTTGATGCAAATAGAGATTATTACCACCAAAGTGAGAACAGTTTTTAAAAATATACCTATCTTATTTCTTGATACAGCCTGCACTGATATAGGCTTCTTTTAAACTGTGTGGTTGTCTAACACAGTTGTGTGTGTTTGTGCCAAAATTAACCTTGAGATTGCTTTTCAAAGGCAACTGCAGTATGACTCCAACTTCACTGCTGACTGTCAGAATACATTACTCACTTGGCTTTACCAACCCCTTGGAAGCCATGTTGCTCTTGGCTCACACCTATCTACCTCCTTGAGAACAAGAGCCTTTCTCTTTCATTTTATGCCTTAGTGCCTTTCACACAGTAGTGCTTCAGTGACTTGAATGGAGTTGAATTTCCATTGAATGATGTTGTTTTCTTTAATAAATAACATTTGAAATAGTTCTCTAAAATGACAGCTTTTGAAAGTCATTTGCAGGTTACTCGTGTCATACCTACAACCTTAGTTGGTTTTTCTTTTTTATCAGTTTTCGGTGGCTTTGTGAGGCTTTAAACAATGCAAAATCACACTGACTTATGAAGTAAAAAATGTTACAAAAATCATAGTTTGAGAACTATAGTCCAGTCAGTATTTTAAGCTTACAGGTGAAATAGCTGACATCTAGACAGCTCAGCCTACTCTGCTGTCATTTATATTTTAGACTAAATTACCTGTCTTCCCGCTGGTTGCTAAGGAATATTAAATTCATAAAATATTTAACCTTCCTGCTATCCCCTCCAAAGACTTACTGTTTTCCTTTGAAACTATGTTTCAGCAGTGGTGCATTTTCAGTAAAGTATTGTGGCTTCTCTTGGGATTTTGAATGTGTGTCCTTCTGTATGTGAGCGGAGCCCAGCCCAGGGAGCAGCCTTTGTTGTTGCTTCAGTGTCAGCTTAATGCTTGGCGGCCTCCACTCTTATTGCCAACTCTTAGATGTTTGGTGCCTTGTCTGTCATTGCTGTTTGACTCTGGAAGAGTTAAAGTCCAATAGCCGAATATACTTTGATGGCAGGGGATGAGAGGTGTATAGGCTGTGTCCAGAAGGATACTGTCATGTCTTAGATTGGAGCAGTGTCTTTCAACTACTGCTTCCCACTCACTTCTCTAAGACGAGAGCACCAGATAAAAATGTTGGATTCCTGGTGCCAGGAGGTGGAAAGATTTTGCCTGTGTAATGATCAGTGAGGTAGGAAGACAGTATGGCACAGTGGTTACGAGTGTGAAGTTTGGAGTCAGACCTCTCGGTAAAACCCAGCTATGCCACTCACTAGCTGTGACACCATGGACTGGTTAAACTGGGCCTTGTCTTCCTCATTCCTAACAAGGCCGTAATAATACCTGTCATGGTTATTGTGAAGAGATAAGTATGATAACGCTCTGTAGAACATCTAGGCCAGTGCCAGGCCAGAGCTGATGCCCAGTAAATGTCAGCTGATGTGATGATGGTGCATTCCTTAAAATATGTTTTATCCTACAGGTCGCCAGCTTGTTTTGGAAACTCTTTATGCTTTGACATCAAGCACAAAAATAATCAAAGAAGCAATGGCGAAAGGTAACGTATAGAGTGCTTTCTCATCCAGTCATGCTCAAAATAAGAAGCTTACTTTGAACTGTTTCTGAACGGTCTGATAAACTAGGAGAATGCTTTGGAAGGCTTATAATTAAAAAAAATCATACTCCATTAAGTTGAAATAAAGTTAAAAATGAATTCAGCTGATCAGAAAAGTCATATTCTCTATAGTATAAATGCTAATTCCTTTTTTCCTTCTTAGGAGCTTTGATTTACTTACTAGATATGTTCTGCAATTCAACGCATCCACAGGTTCGAGCCCAAACAGCGGAACTTTTTGCTAAAATGACAGCAGACAAACTAATAGGTCCAAAGGTGAGCACAAAATAGGTCCTTAGAAAGAAATTATTTAAAGTCTGTTACTTTGATACTGATTTCATGAAGTTTACCAAAGTCTGATGGTGAGGATAAGGACATGATTTGATGTGAAAGTTGGAAGATCAATATACTTGAGATTGTTGCTCTGCATTACTACTTTGAGAAAAATTATAGATGGAGAAGCCTCTATTGGAATTGAAAAGTCTTAAGACAGTGTTTGAATTGTGGTGGTAAACCGTACACCTTCTTTGAAGAAAGAACAAGAGTATATGTAAGTTTTGACAGAAGATAGTTGGGTTAGACTTTGACACTGTGAGGACTGGCTTGTGGAAGTAGCTAGTGAAGGGGATATGGTGATCTGTGTTCTTAAACGCCACACATCTTTGTTAGTGCGGACATAGCACCTCAGGAAGTAAGTCCATACGGGCACGGAGTGTAACAGCTTCTCCATGTTGCAGAGAGATCTTTCGTCCAGAATCTGGAGATGACCGGATGATCTTTGGAAACATAATCCTGAACCGTGAACATGTTAAAACAGGACTTCTGAGTAGAATTCCATCCAGACACGGGTGTAGTCAGTCTCCTTCTGTTATTAACTCAGTTTCAGCAGAAGTAGTGCTCGCTGAAGCATTCATTGTCTGTGCCTAGCCCGGGAAGCTAGCACCTCAGAGAAGTGTTTCAGGACTCAAACCCCCGAGCCGCCACTTCCAGAGTCAGTCTTACCTCAATAAAACAATCTGGATTTAGGTTTTTTCCCTTGTCTTGTCTCTAGATCGGGATATTGAGAATGTGTCAAAGGCCCAGAAACAATTTTACTTTGGGAATAAAGTTAACAGTCTGTCATCACAAGGGTTGATGAGGGAGATTACACTTGGATTTCTGTAGAAAGGGTCCATAAAAGTATGAGTATTGATACTTAATACTGAGTGTTCTTAAAATTAGAGTTGGGTAGCACAAAGTTGTAATATCTAATATTTACATGATATAGATAATGTTTTAGTTGTTTAAACATGTACTGGAGTTAACTTTGAGCTCTTTAGTAATTTTTTGTCCATCGAAATACATGAGGGACAGATTTTCTGAAGAGGAGTATATTTACACTTAAATTTTTTGTATAGGAACAATACAAGTACCAGCTCCTTCATTGAATGGTTTGCAGGAAGGTATTTTAGAACTGGAAGGTGTAAACTTTTTTCCTTTTTTGGTTAACAGCTTTTTTTTTTTAATTTTTTAATTTATTTATCATACAGAGAGAGATCACAAGTAGGCAGAGAGGCAGGCAGAGAAAGAAGGGGAAGTAGGCTCCCCAGTGAGCAGAGAGCCCGATGTGGGGCTCAACCCTCTGAGCCACCCAGGCGCCCTGGTTAACAGCTTTATTGAGATATAATTCACATAGCTACAGTTCACACATATAAAGTGACCAGTTCAGTGGTTTTATTATATTCACAGATTGGGTAACCACTGTCTGTTTTCTTCAATGCAGGGAAAAAAAAACAGTCTTCCCTTTGGCAGTCACTCCCTGTTCCTCCTCTTCTAGCACCTGGCAGCCACTAACTTACATTCTGGATTTGTCTATTCTGAGCAGTTCATATGAATGAAATCATATAATATGTGTTCTTCTGTGACTGGGTTCTGTCACTTAGCATGTTTTCAAGGTTATTCTATACTGTTCATTCCTTTCTCTTGCCAGATAATACTCCCTTGTATAGATAAACCACATTGTTTTTCCATTTATCAGTTGATGGTCATGTGAATTGTTCCGACATTTTGGCTCTTCTGACTAAAGATGTGTATTTTATTTCTCTGAGAATAGAATATTTGGATCAGAGGGTACCATTTGTTTAACCTTTTGAGGAATTGCCATACCGTTTTCCAAAATGGCTGCAGCATTTTACATTCCTACCAGCAGTGTCTGAGGGTTCTTATTTCTCCACATCCTCTCTAACACTTGTTATTAGGTACTGATTTTGATTATAGTCATCCTAATGGGTGTGAAATGGTATCTCATGGTTTTGATTTGCATTTCCTTGGTGACTAACAATGTTGAGTATCTTTTCATGTGCTTTTGGCCCTTTGTACATCTATTTTTAGAAAAATGTCTATTTGTATCTTTTGCTTATTTTTTAATTGGGTTATCTTTTTACTGTTGAGTTGTAATTGTTCTTTTTATATTCTGAATACCAGTCCCCTATCCAATACATGATTTGCAGATATTTTCTCTCATTCCATGAATGTCATTCTGGTTTTTCATGGTGTCTTTTGAAGCACAAATTTTTTTTTAATATTTATTTATTTGAAAGAGGGAGTGTGAGGGGGCGGGGCAGAGGGAGAGAGAGAAAAACACCAGGCAGGCCCTTAGCCCAACACAGAGCCTGACAAAGGGTTCGATCTCACGATTCTGAGATCACAACCTAAGCCAAAACCAAGATCAGATGCTTAACTGTGCCACCCAAGTGCCCCAAAGCACAGAATTTTTTTAGTTTTGATGAAGCCCAGTCTGGTTTTTTTGTTGCTATTGTAGCTTGTGCTGTTGGTCTCATATATTAGAAACCACTGCCTAATCCGATGTTACAAAGAGTATGCCTGTGTGTCCTCCTACTAGAGTTTATAGTTTTAGCTCTTGGATTTACATCCTAGATCAATTTGAGTTAATTTTCGCAGATGATGTGAGTTGGGGATGGGACTAGTAAACTTTTCCTATAAAGGAAGAAGCATGGTAACTATTTTATCCTTTTTGGGTCATCTGATTTTTTTCACAAATTCTGCCATTGTCATGGGAAAGCAGATGTCACGGGACAGTAACTGTAAATGGTCGTGGCAGTGTTTTAATAAAACTTTGTATACAAAAACAGGTGGCAGGCCAAGTTTGGCTCCTGGTATGCCAGTTCTTGTTCTCGAATAACTGAGTAGCCTGTACGTAACTCTCAAGTCTTATAGTCAAAGAATTTGCATTATATAAATTGTTTTCCTTAAATGTTTAATAATATCAGTGAGTGATCATTTCTGTTTGATTTCTCTCATGACCAAGAAAAGTGAAATACTTCCTATTTTGTGAATGTTGTCTCTTATGTAATGGACATAACTTCCTTTAGTTCATTGGATGCTTAGGAAGTTCAGAACTAAATTTGTAGCATATCACTATCAATTATGTAGTTTTTGATGTTTCCCTTGTGTCCTGACTTTATATTAGTCTTTGTTCAAATAATTTTTTGGACTATCTGCTCCATGCCAAGGACTGAGAATGCAAGCAATGAGCGAGAAAGACTAGGTCAGAGAAACTTTCCAGAAGATAAGTTTGAGGGGCACCTGGCTGGCTCAGTCAGTTAACTACCTGCCTTTGGCTCAGGTCATGATCTTGGGGTTCTGGGGTCAAGCCCTTCGTTGGTCTACCTGCTCAATGGTAAGTCTGCTTCTCCCTCTCCCTCCGTCCACTCCCCTGCTTGTGTTCACTCTCTCTTTCAAATAAAATCTTTAAAAAAAAAAAAAAAGATAACTTTGAGCACAGGCTTGAGTGATATGAAGGAAAGAAAATCATGTGAGGATCTCAGAGGGAAACTTAACTTCCCAGCCTTCATTTTATGTTTGACTTTATGCTTCAAGCTAATTTTTCAGTATGTGCGTGTGTGTGTTGGATGTATTATTTTTGCTGCTTTTTTCCTTTTTTTTAAGTAATCTCTGCACCCAGTATGGGACTTGAACTTATGACCGTGAGAGTGTGAATTGCTCGTTCTGCTGACTGAGCCAGCCACGCACCCCTGTATTATTTTTAAAGCTACATTTTAAGTACTTCTTGGAAAAAGTGTAGTATAAAACAGAGTATAGCAAAATAAATGCACTTGAAAGGCACAAAGGCAGCATGAGAAAAATTTGTTTGCAAGGGCAGGGGGCATGATGGAGAGCTGGAGGGACAGGCCAACCAAGGGTATTCTGGGAAGAAGAAACCATGTGTGCAGGGCGTGATCTAGCAAGGTGTGCTCTGGATGGTATATGCATCAGCAATATTGAATTTCTTCAGGGGTCTTAAATTTGAAGCAGAGAGAAGAAACGAAACTGGATAGGTATGTAAGAGTGGGTCATATGAGTCTTGTTAAAGTTACCTTTGCATAAACCAAGCTTGATCTCTTCTCCCACTCCAGGTGGTTTGGTTGATAGTTGAGGCCCAGATCAGCCACACCACAAGTAATAGCAGTACTCCATTCTAGAGAAATGCAAAGCACACCAAACACTGAGCTGTCCAATAAGCCTTTTTTCTTTCTCAAATCCTCTCATATAGGTCCGCATTACATTAATGAAATTTCTGCCAAGCGTTTTTATGGATGCCATGAGAGACAACCCAGAAGCTGCTGTACATATTTTTGAAGGAACTCATGAAAATCCAGAGCTGATTTGGAATGATAGCTCCAGAGATAAAGTGTCTATAACAGTTAGAGAAATGATGCTAGAGTAAGTAAAGCGTTGAGGTAATTGCCAAGAAGGACAGATGTTTCCCCCATCATCCATCATCTCTCTAATATTTATTCTAATGTTTAATGAAAGTGTATTTTATGACTGAAGTTTGATATTCCTCCTTCCTTTTCTTTTCCCCCCAAGGCACTTTAAAAACCAGCGAGACAACCCTGATGTAAATTGGAAGGTAAAATATACTTTTATTCAGAGGAAGGAATTTTATATTTTACTGTATTTTTTGTTGATTTGCTGTTGTTTTTTAATCCCTACTGAGTCAGTTTAATGACTGTCAGATATTTTGTCATTAAGACATTTAAGTATTCCCCTGGAAAATAAGGTTTTAAATTAAAAAAATGGGAATATTCACTTAAGTAAGTAATCAAAGCACCTTTTTTGAAATTTATTAAGGGAAAATAAAGCTTACAGTAATTATAATTTGATTATATTAATAACCACTTAATGGGATTTGCATTTTTTGTTTCATGTAGGACTAATGATTAAGTGACTTGACTATGATTCTTTCTTTCTTTAAAGTTGCCTGAAGATTTTGCTGTGGTGTTTGGAGAAGCAGAGGGTGAACTTGCTGTTGGAGGAGTTTTCTTGAGAATCTTCATTGCACAACCAGCCTGGGTTCTAAGAAAGCCTAGAGAATTTCTTATTGCACTATTAGAAAAATTAACTGAGCTCCTGGAGAAGAACAATCCACATGTAAGCCTCAGCCAGCAGCAGAACATTTTGAATTTGCTAAACATATTGATGGTGTTTCTGTTAAAACACCATCCTCATTGACCATACATTAAGAACTGGCTCCCTCTTTTAATACATACTCCCTCTTTTAATACACATTTAAATTCAGATATACCCATTCATCTTTTTTGGTACATTTCAAAAGGGAAACTCGTTAGTAAAAGAATGATTTCTGAACCGAAGTTGGAGATGATTATTGACAGAATGCTGTTTCTGACAATTACAGAGGCTCTAAACGAAGGTTTTTGCCATCCTGTTTCTAACAACTATAATTTTAAGGAGAAATGTAAATATTCAGTACTGCCCCAGAAGCGTGTCCTGCTAGGGTGTGTTCTTCACTCTGCTTTCCATATGTGACCGGGATGACCCTTGTGAAAGAAGAGTAGTTAACAGTTGACAGCAGAGTAGTTAACCATATGAAGGAACCTAGTACCAAAGCCAAGGCTACTAGGGAAGCAGGAGTGAGAAAGTAGCCTTGGTCTTCATTCGCTGAGTCAGAAATCCTGGTAGTATGTAAGGTTTTGTTATTTAAACCTTTAGCCTAAAAAAACTTGAGGTACGTGACTGTTGTTATATTAAACAGACAGGCTATGGGGCAAGGTGATAAAGAACCCAGGCTATGTTATTAGATGGTCCTGGACCCAGTACCAGCTCCACTACTAACTGACTGTGTGATCTTGAGCAGTAATACCTCCGTGGCTCTGCCTCATTTATAGATGGATCACAGCACCTGCCATAAGGCTGAGGTTTTAATGAATTTTGATATGTAGAGGGTCCTTTGCATAATGTCTGGCACATGTCAACTGCCTCAGAATTACTAGTTACTATCATTAGATTAGCACAACTTCAGAAAAAAAAATTAGTTTACCAAATATTTGCATATGTCACTTTCCATAGTCATGTTTTTTCTTCACTAGGATTTTTACTACATATATAGTTTCCTTTAAAAAAAAAGAAAAGAAAAGAAAAGAAATCCTCAAAAAGCAGAAACTTAGGGGGGAAAAACACGGTATTTTCCTCACATCACCTTTCTTGTTAGGCTCATCCCAATTTCCATGTTCATTTAAGATGTTGTGGGTTGTATATGTCTGCATGTAATGGTATAAGTTACAGGTCCTCGGAGTCCACAACAGAAAGTGCCTTATGGCAGCCAGACCTGTTCAGTAGGATTTTTAATAGAACTGGGAAACACATTTCATGATTTTTGAATTCTCCTGAACTAACGATGTTCCCTAATACTGACATTTCTATAACATTGACTACAGCTTTCTAGTAGTACCTTTTGGGAGATGGCCTCTTAAACCTGCAGCAGAAATGAGATATGACGTGTCCCAGTGAAAGGCTGCTTAAGAGTAGGATATGACTTTCTTAAAGTCCTTGGAATTCATGCCTTTTTTTCAAGATGGGAAGTTTGTTGTTTCCTTAGGATTTGTGAATGAGTTTTCAAAAATCAGCACTTAGAATTTATAGATATCTAGGTTAGAATATCAAATAATTTCCAAGAATATTTAGGACTTACTTTGTCAGTATTTTATAGTTTGTTTGTTTGTTTGTTTTACACCTTCCAGGGAGAAACTCTGGAAACTTTGACAATGGCCACAGTATGTCTCTTCAATGCACAGCCTCAGCTGGCTGATCAGGTCCCCCCTTTGGGCCACCTTCCCAAAGTGATCCAAGCGATGAATCACAGGAACAATGCCATTCCTAAGAGTGCCATTCGCGTTATCCATGCCCTGTCTGAAAACGAGGTATGTATGAATGCATTTAGTAGCTTCTAATTCTGGAATTTATGCTCCCCTCTTCCTGATTAATGCATATTGTAGTATAGATCCCCTTCCTACCATGTGCCTTTCTGCATATGAACCGACAGTATTATAACAACTCTGAAAGTGGTTCAAAATATGTAATTAATAGACTGAATTTGAGTTCATTATTAAACTTGAGCTGAATGGCTGAATGGAGGTTTTCCATATGTTTTATTATTGTATTTACTGTGCTATATGAAATACTGCTGTTCTACAAGTAACCTTTTTTTTTTTTTTTTTTTGGACACTTAGCTGTGTGTTCGAGCCATGGCATCTTTAGATACTATTGGCCCACTGATGAATGGAATGAAAAAGCGACCAGATACTGTTGGTCTAGCCTGTGAAGCAATTAATCGAATGTTTCAGAAGGAGCAGAGTGAATTAGTGGCACAAGTAAGTGATTCTACATTTAGTACAAATATTTTAGGAAAACAAACATAGCACTGATTTGGTTTCTGTGACTTAGGTTTGGTAGGTAGATAACTTGGGGTTTGTGTGTGCATGATTTTATATTTTATACACATATAGGTGTGCATATATATGTGTGTGTGTGTGTATGTATACACATATATGTACATGCATATATACACACACGTGCACTCATAAAGACAGATCAGCTATCAAAAATCTTAAAACTTGGGACGCCTGGGTGGCTCAGTTGGTTAAGCGGCTGCCTTCGGCTCAGGTCATGATCCCAGCGTCCTGGGATCGAGTCCCACATCAGGCTCCTTGCTCGTCGGGGAGTCTGCTTCTCCCTCTGCCTCTGCCTGCCACTCTGCCTGTGCTTGCTCTCACGCTCTCTCTCTCTGACAAATAAAAAAAAAAAAAAAATCTTAAAACTTCAGGGCATCTGGGTAGCTCAGTCAGTTAAGAGTCCAGCTCATGATTTTGGTTCAGGTCATGATTTCAAGGTGGTGAGATTGTGTGAGCCCCATGGCAGGCTCTATGCTGGGTGTGGAGCCTGCTTGAGACTCTGTCTCCTCCTCTGCCTCTCCCCCATCTTGTTCCTGTGTTCTCTCTCTCTAAAAAAAAACAGAAACAAAAAAAACCTTAAAAGTACTTTTGTGATGTTTAGATTTTAAATTTTGGTTTTTTGCTTAGCATTTATTCTTAGCTTGCTTTGTAAAATTTACTTCCTCCTCTTTGGAAAGACTCACTATGTCTATTGATGCCTTCATTTCTTAAGTCATGTTTAAGAAACATGCTTAACTTACTATCTTTTTCAGAGATACTACCCTCCCACCTAATGTAGATAAGACTTGGTGGATACTAATACAGAGTAGGCATACACTAACGAGCAAAACCATTACGAAAGTGATCTTTGTAAAATACAACTCTTGGGGCACCTGGGTGGCTCAGTGGGTTAAAGCCTCTGCCTTTGGCTCAGGTCGTGATCCCGGGGTCCTGGGATCGAGCCCCATATCAGGCTTTCTGCTCAGCGGGGAGCCTGCTTCCCCACCCCTTCTCTCTCTGCCTGCCTCTCTGCCTACTTGTGCTCTCTGTCTGTCAGATAAAAAATAAAATCTTCAAAAAAATAAATAAAATACAACTCTTAAATATAACTAGGTCACTATTCATCTTAAAAACTCTTCATTGCTTTCCCATTACCACCAGATGACAAAGTGATAGCTGACATTCTTAGCCTTAGTATAAGGCCCTGCATCTTTATATCTGGCCTTCCAATTCTCCTGGTTTCTTTTCCTCTTCCATCTTCTATCCCCATCCACCACTTGTCCCTCATTTAGGCAGGTTAGAAGTACTGGGGTACCTCTCAAAGAGGTAACTGGATGCTTTGAAATTCGAACTTAGAATTGGCTTGGAGGGAGTTGTATTGGAAAGAACTTGAGCTAGTATTACCACTTGATGGCTCTGTGACCTCAGGCATGACCCATAAACTTACACCATTCAGATTCCTCATCTGAAATAGTTCTGAATCCTCCCAGGACTGTTAGGAGAATGCTATCTGTAAAGGGAGGTACACTCATTAACTGTTAGTTACTTCTCCCTCTTCCCTTTGAGCTTCAGGGTGGGTAGTGAAAATTGTGTGATATCTGAGTATTATCTAACTTTTAATAGGCTGGTGGGAAATGTTTGGTGAATGCAAAGGTTGATGTTTTAAGAAAATGTAAAAAAAAATATTAAGATGCTTCAAATTTTTTGCCCATGAGTTTGTGGTGTGATTAGAGGAAGCAGTCCAGTGTAGTGGTTAAAGGTCATGTTCTGCATTCTGTTGGCCAACATACAGATTTTGTCACTGCCTGTGACTATCAGGTTTTACTTCTGTGTGATGATTTTTCCATCAGTAATGATCCTAGTGCCTAAGCTATTACATGTTGTGAGGATTAAGTAAAATGATCAGTCTACAGCATTTAGAACAGTTAATGGTATGGAGTAAAATCTCATTAAATAGGAGTGTCGTTATCATTAGATCTATAAAAGAAATCTTTATCTGCATTAAAATGAAAGAAAGGAGGGTGTCTTCTTCCAGGTATGGTTCCAGGGTGAAATTGTTTCTTCAGTGAATTTTTTTCAGCATGTTTATATATGTTTAATATTCTCTTCTAGGCCCTGAAAGTAGATTTGGTCCCATACCTCTTAAAATTACTCGAAGGCATTGGCCTTGAAAATCTCGACAGCCCAGCAGCCACGAAGGCTCAGATCGTTAAAGCTCTCAAGGCCATGACTCGAAGCCTGCAGCACGGAGAACAGGTGAGTCTGCACTTAGAGTAGGGTAGTCCCTGAGCCAGGGATCTTGGCTGTGGATGATCTGTATGCCTCTCTTACAGACTCAAATAGTCACTCGGGGGATTCTTTTTTGGAATACTAATAGCATATTGTATATTTCAGGAAGAAAAATGCTGGAATTCTTCAGCATAGAAGAATATTGAGCATTTAGTGCTGGTTGAGATTAATGTTTAGTTCTAGGATTTTTTGCCAAGCAGTGATAACCATAATGATTAACAATCCCATAAGGCCATTTTCGTTTATCCTCTTTCTTTGTTAACACTTAACAGTGTGTATCAGCCACATGCTTGTGCTGACTTTCACCTGGCCCAGTAATTTAACTTTCTGCTTTGGCTTTATTCTTATGGTTGCTTCTGAGCAACAATTCAGTGTTATTCTCCAGCATTATCTATTAAATCCCTCTCTGTTTTGTTTTTTTAATTCAGGTGAAATTTACACAACACAAGATTAACCATTTTATTTGTGTTTCACGTATTAACAGTGTTGTGCCACTGCCACCTTATCTAGTTCCAAAACACTTTATCACTCCAAAAGGAACCTCTGTACCCATTGAGCATTTCCTCCCCATTTCTCCCTCCCCCCAGCCTCTGGCAAGAACCACTTTGTTTTCTGTGAATTCACCTGTTCTGGATATTTCATATAAAATGGAACTATACAATATATGACCTTTTGTGTCTTGTATGTCATTTAGCACATTTTCAAGGTTCATCACGTTAATACCTTCTATCGATGCTTCATTCCTTTTTATGGCTGGAATTTTCTATATGCATGTGCCACAACTCGTTTATCCATTCATTTGGTGACAGACATTTGTTTTGGGTTTTTTTTTTGTTTTTTTTTTTGTTTGTTTTTAAGATTTTATTTATTTATCAGAGCACAAGCAGGGGGAGAAGCAGTTTCCCCCATGTGGGACTTGATCCCAGGGTTCTGGGATCGTGACTTGAGCCGAAGGCAGACGTTTAATCAGCCCAAGGACTGTTACTCCCTACTAGTGTTCTTTCATAGGCTTAAATTGTCTTTTAGTGATGCCACTGTGTTTGTGTAGAGCCTCACTAAAAAAAATTTGTTATGCCATTGTCAATTCTGTCAGTATCACCATTTAAATGTTTTTAAATAATCTTAAAGAAGAGAGGCCACATATCTTGCTGTGGTCATCAATTGGGGTTTTTTTCCTGTGGGTGGGTACCATGTGTAGGCGGTTGTCTTACCCTCGACCAGCCTCCAGATTTCTGTTGATGAAATTAGCCAAGTAACCCTGACATGCATCTTCCAGTCTGAAGAGGAGGAGACAGGTGTGATAGTTTTCAAAATAGCACCTCCTCCGCCACCTTCACAAGTGATTACTTCCAGTGGTGCCTCCAAGCTTGGGTCAGGGAGTCGATTGGACCCACGTGGCCCCGTGTATGTCTCTACAGTAGTGCCTGCCACCAAATTACCTGGCGCTGTCTCTCCAACTAGGACTAGACTGTAAGCACTTCAGAGACAGACACTTTATCATCTTTGTGTCCATTGTGCCTCCACATAAGAGGTGCCCAATTAATATTTGATCTCAGTGTTGATACATGAAAGTCTCTGAGTTTAAGATTTCCTAAACTTTTTAAATAAATCTGTATCACACAGAAATATGTCCTTCATCATAGTCCATTACACTCTACACACATATTTTGTGCTCTTGTATGTATATACGTCACAGATCAGTAGTTACCCGTTTTACATGTGATGCTTTGGTGCTCTCTATTAACCTGTTAACCTCGGGCCTGCTGATCACAACCCTCTTAATCATTTTCATAAACTTCTAACAGGTCACAACCCATAATTTGAGAGGCTGCTTTAAGTTTTAGCTTGAGTTTGTAGCATCTTCTCTCTAGACTCCTTCCTTGGGAATACTTCATGGGCTCATGCCACATGCTCAGCCAGTTGTTACTATCCTGAGAAAATATTCCTGCACAAATTACAAACAAGCCAGTAAATTATAGGTTCAAATAACAGCGTCCAGCTCTGGTTGGACCCAGTCCTTATTAATCCATTTATGCTCAAAGAGTTTGCTTTACTTCCCTAGGTGAATGAAATCTTGTCTCGTTCTTCAGTCTGGAGTGCCTTCAAAGATCAGAAACATGATTTGTTTATTTCTGAGTCACAAACAGCAGGATACCTCACAGGTAAACTGCACCTAATTGGTTACTCTGAGACATAGGGCAAAAGCCACTTGAGCCTTCCTTTTGTTCTGACTAGACTGAATGTAGAGCTTAGAGTTTCTTCCTAGGCTGCTAGCCACCTGTCCTGGGTGCTGTGGGCATGCGGTGGACCTCTGGGGTTAGCCCTGGACAGACACCAACTGCTGTTGTGTTGAATGTGTGCTCACGGAAACGTGGACTTTGCTCAGTTGTGACCCAATTAATTCATGCTGTCATAGGTTACATTTGGAACATGATATTAAAATGTTTGTAAAGAGAAATATCTACTCAGAAAGATCAGTATCAGAAACATGATAGCATTGTTCCGTTTCTGCTAGAGTAGCAGTTTGAAACTCCGTGTACATTCACATGTGAAATACTTTTCTTTTTCTTCTAAGTTTCCAGTGATTGATCTGTAGTTTTACAAAATACTTACAGTTTGTCCTCTCAAGGGGAGAAATATGTGGGTACCATAAAGGAAGGGACATTTTATTATGTAGGGATCAAAAGAGCATATATTTTTGAAGTTCAGGGCATTTGTCCATTTGGCATGCCAGTAGCTCAACAATTTTGGAATATTTGTTTCCGTACTGGCTTCTGTTTAAAAAGAAAGTCAAACCATTTTATTGCTATATCTGAAGATGAAATATGTTCTCTGGTATAAGAGTTTTCAGTTTGAAATTAACCTTAAGAATAATAGGTGGATCTTGCCATCTGCTTGTGTATAATACGTGTATTAAAAAAAAAAAAAAAGGCAGTTCTGCATCCTCCTCTAACCAGAGATGATGTGGGTAGACTGAGAGGAAAAAAACAGTACCCAGTGGTTTGCATGCCTGTGTGATCGTTTTAGTAATCTAGATCACTAGTATAGAAGTCTCTACCTCGTGAAGACTGAATTTTGAGTATTCAAAAATGACAGCTTTAGAAAACATTTTGCTTGGTTTTTAGTCTCAGTAGTGACACTACTGCTTCTTTCTTCACTATGACCACTTTCATATGAATCCACTAAAATGTAGAGGCAGAGCCCTAAAATTTATAAACACATGGTGCTTTGATTGCTAGTGCTAGGTGCACATGAATGAAGAGTAGTGTCATAGGTCTCCCGTCTTAACTTTTCCATGCCCTCTCCGTGATTTCTGTGAGAAATACCTAGAAAACGGTCTTTGTTTATCTCCTGTCTCTCTCTCAGATATGGAGTAAAGTTGTAGTTTCAAAGTAAGAGTATGTTCTCTAACAGGCACACTAAAAACTTTATCTCTGTTTAGGCTTTTTTTCCAAAAGCCACCTTTTTGTGGTGTTACGTTCATTACTTTGTATCTAAGGATGCTGTGACTGGAAAATCTGCCTTGTTTTTTTTTTTCCAGCTAAAAATAAGTACTTATTGAAAGTTTGGCCCTGAAGAATAGTAAGATGTAGATTTTAAGCTTCCCTGCAGGGAGACCTCTTCTAATTTGTTGTGCTGTCCATTGTGCTTAGTGTTCATTGACTTGACTTAATAGAGTAAAAGACTTGAAATGGTCCTTGACTTACTAAAAAGATGTGGGCCTAAAGGTCTGTGGTTAGAATACTGAAGAGATAGGGATTTATCTTCAGGGACCTAGATTTCATTTAGAAATCTTTTGATCCTCACCCCATCCAAATACGCTAAAACTAGAGAAAAAGGGTTCCTTTCTGTGCCTTTCCTTCTACTTGGATCCCTGGGGTGGCTTCTGAGTAAGGTGTGAGAAGAGGTATGATGAGCTACAGGGGATGGAAGAGGGTTGGGGAAGAAGAAAAATGGTCACAGATTTCTTTACAGCCTCCTTTGGGCCCACTCAAGGAGCAGCAGGTTCTGTAGAAAGTCAGTTGACTAAGGGGACAGTGGTATAAATCCCAGCTTGAAAATGGACTTTTGTTACTGTGGCCATTCTGAAGGCCCTCCTGAAGCCTACAGACACATGTGCACGGGACAGTGTGGACTAGCCCTGAGCTGTGTTGGCCCCCAGATTGTCCAGTTCTTAGCGCATCATCCATCTGGGGTGTTCTTTTTGTGAGAAGTTTGAAAATTTTTTCCCATTAGTTCTAGTGTTTTTTTCAAAGGACTGTTTAAAGAGAGCACTAGGGGTTGAATTGCTGTCTGCTCATTGTTTAGACTGCCAAGTGTTTCCTTCTTGTGTTTGAGCTTTTCCATGGGTGCTTCGTGTTGTGTGTCATGTGTTTGCTAAAAGGGGCAAGTTCGTATAACAGTAAACTCACATGTATAACTCTGTGCAATGTATACAGTGATGTGTTGAGTGGGAACTTTGATTAGGATTTACCCCACGCCACCCTCAGTCTCAAGAGGGTTCTCATTGTGCCCAAGCCCCTCTCTCATCAGTGTGCAAATGAAGTAAGGTGCTGTGAGAACACACTTCACTGGCCCTTTTTCTGAAGTACCTCTGGGGAGTTTGGCAAGTAAGTGGACTTCGTGTAGGAGATGGGAAAAGAGAAAAGAAAATTAATTACTATTTCAAAGTAGGAGAAGAATAAAAATATTCCCTAATGATTTTCTTCACCCTGGCTGCTGAGCAGATGCCATTCAGTCACAGGCTCAGGATCGGGGTTATAAATAAGGCGTCTTGGTCAGGACTACTCATTGTTGATGAGTTGAGATGAGACTGCCTGGTTCCAGAGGCTCTCCAGCCTGGCATACTTGTTTTGTTTTATGATAAACACTTAATCTAAAAGTATCTCAGTGCGGTTTTACCCAGGATGCAGGAAAGCTGTGGTTGTTTGTGGGCCCTGTTACTTAGCTATTTATTAGGTTCTAGAAGAGCTGGGTACTGACAAGTTCACGGCCTATAAAAATCATTTTAGTGGTGAAAATCCTCAGATTATCTAACTTATAAATTCAGAATAGAGAAGGAAGGAACAACAGGGAAAGGAAGAGAAACAGACCAAGGTAAATGTGCTTGTTAGGAGTTGGAAACAAAGATAAGAGCTTTGTATACACACAAACATGTACACATGTATATTTATATTTAATTGGAATTGGAGATGAAGAGCTTTGTACACACATGCACACACACCATTCTATATGTGTTTATATTATATTTAATTAGAGGCATGTAGAATAGTTAACTTGGCTTCCTAAGGTCATTAAAGGGAGAGAGGGTGCAGTTCTTGGGTCCCTCTTCAAACCAGTTTGTCAGTTCTTTACAGAGTTGGGTTTGTGTTTTTATTTTTACCTTGTGTTTTTCTTTTTACACCTGTCCCAAGACTACACAATGTGAGCAACGTTAGCAAAGATTCCCTAAGGCCGTCAGTTTATCGTAGGTCACTGCTAAGGCAGAGCTTCCTTCTTTTTATTTCCCTGCTAAGAATCCCGCGTTCATTTTTACCAAAGCCCATGCTCTTTCCATGACTCCATTGCAGCCAGTTCCATTTTGTGGGATTCTTTAATAGTGCATCTTTTCTCGTTCTTAAGTCCGGCAGCCTGGTGCCGAGTTGCCGCACACCCCCATTTCTGGCAGCCCCTACTCTGTCCTTCTGCCTTTTTCTGGAGAATACAACTGCTCTGTCCTGTCCTCATGACTCTACTGTATCTTCTAGCCCCTGGAAACCAGACATGCTCTAAAGGAGAGGTCAGAGTATGAGGGAAAGAGTGTTTCAGACTTTATTTACAGAAGTGTCCAGGAATTGGTTTATCTTTCCTAAAGCAGCAAATGGCGGGGCTAGAATTTGGTCTCTTGTGGGTAATCCTCCTAGGCCCAGCATTTCACAATTTAATTTTAGCCCAGAGGTTCCTAGACTTTCTCAGTTCACAGTCCCCTTAATATCTTCGATATTTTTTCATCTACCCTTAGGCCAAAAGAAATAACCTAACAGTTAAGTTTAAGTATTAGATCCAAACAACTTGAAAGTGGTTGTGTGGTGTCCAACAAATGTTGCTATGTTTCTCTCCAATGTAAAATAGCTAGCAGCATCCCTGTGAATTTGTCCCAGGGTGCCTCAGCACCCAGTTTGAGAACAGTAGCCTTACTCTATTTTCTATGTAGCATTCTTGATTTGGTCTCATAATCTACTCATTTGATGCAAACCAAGTTGAGTCCATAATTGGAAGTATCTGGGCACTTTACCAATCCAGGGTGTTTGGGGCTTTATTCTTCAGGCTTCTATCTTTGATGAGACCTGCTTAATAGTTCTCTGGTCATCTTGCTGCTGCCTAAGGTTCAGAGAGTGGTGGGTGGCAAGTGATGGTAACAGCGGGGTGGTGGCTCCGCACTGCCCTATTGGAGGGGGTAGCGTGCCCCCGAGCTCTTCTCCTGGGCAGTCTGGGGAAGGCCTGGCTCCCTGATGAGTGGAACATAGGAGTTGATAGATGCCCAACTTGCGGTGCCTTCGAAAGGGAAAGTCCCTTTCCCACATTTTATTAGTTGAGGGTTCCGAGTGCCTCGGCCCTCTGGTTGGCATGTGACAGCTCACGCGGGTTGAATTGTCTTTGTGTAATTACACGCTAGATGCAGCGTCTGCTCAGTGGTGCGAGACGTTTCACGTCCTCGATACGAGTGTACTTAAAAGCACAATACGAGTGCTTGTAAGGTGTAAGGTGAACAAGATGAATCTGAACTGTGCCCCTTTAGTCCTGCATTAGTGCCTGTTATGCCTTAGCCTCCATCAAACTGCTGTGCTGTTTGCACTTCCTTATAACTTCCCTTGCTGCTTATATTTCTTTTCTCCCCTCAGGTGTCTCTCCTTCCCTTCTAACTGGCAGCAGCCCCCTTCACCTCAGGAGCGGGCTTTAGATCCGCTCTGCCAGGCAGCTTGCTAACTTCTGTGTAGCTCTCTGAAGCAGGTAGAGAACCATTTTGCTAAATGCATGCCGCTTCCACTGCCTTTCTAGTTCTAACCCTTTGATGTTCCTTAGCCGTTTGCCTTATTTCCTCCAGTTTCAGCTAAAAGTATTGCTCAGTTTGCAGTATTATGCTACAGTGTCTCTCGCAAGTACTCTGTACAGTTTGTGCACTGCTCCGGGGATGTGATTGTCTGCGATGTTTAAGATAAACTGGAGGGCTAAAGCCGTTACAGAGAATGCTCACAGAACACCTCTTGATAAATGCTGGCATACGTACGTAGCATTTCCATGCACTAGAGATGGTTAGAATCAAGGAAGACCTAGAAAATGAAAATACTGCTCTTTGCCCATGGTATTCTTGTTTTGACCTATGACAGATGTCCAGCGCCTTCCTTTTGTAGAGACGTTGGTGTAGCTGCCCTTGTTCATTTGGTGTTACTTGTTACAATAGCACTTCTTTGCACCAAATGAAAGGTGGTTACTTTTCATGTTGATAAAGTGTTTTTCTTGGGCATTTCACCAAGGATGACTTTTGGATAGGCTGACTGAGTACAGTTTCTTTCCTCTACTTGTTCCCTTCCTCGCCCTCCCCATTTGACATAGCTATCCTTTAGTGCCCAGGATTTTTTTTCAAACATTAAATTACCAGAATTGAGAAGGGGCAGTTTCCCATGTTTCCATACCAGTGTGACTGTCCAGCACCAATTTTGAAATGATTTTTAACTTTGTCATCTACTAACGCCATGCCTTGAAAATGGCATTGTGTAGCTGTTAAGGTATGATAAGATACTTGACTAGCTTCTTATGTATTTGTAAAAGGTCAGTGTTTTCCCGCGGCTCTGCCCTCTAGAAGGTGTGTGTTTTCCTTTCTCTCTTGCAGGACCTGGAGTTGCTGGCTATCTTACCGCAGGGACATCCTCGTCAGTCATGTCTAACCTGCCGCCTCCTGTAGACCATGAGGCAGGCGACCTTGGCTATCAGACTTGACACATTTGTGAGAGACAATAAATGCTGAAAGGCCAGTGCCCAGTCCACATTCCTCCAGCTGATACGTTGAAGCAAACTCTTACTGCCTTTCTCCTGGTTTCATGACAGTGTTACTCCTTTTTCTATAAAGATATTTTTATTTAGGAAAAAAAGTCAGTGATTCTAATTGTATCACGCTGTAAGAAAGCACTCTGTGGATCAACCTAAGTGGGTACACAAGAATTTTTTTTCTTGATGTATGTAAGCACATTCTGTTCCTTTATATCTGTTTACAAGACTGTGAATCAAAAAGACAAAACTTTCTTCCTAGTTTTTATAATGTTTTTTTGAATTAGTGTGACTGTGGGGTTGAACTGCAATCTACAGAAATTGGACGAGGTCACTTATCCGCGGGAAAGGGTCTTTCCCTCTCCTGCATCGAGTCCACGTGGCTGTCCTCCTCCACCGTCAAACACTATTAGGTTTTGTCCTTGCGCCTGTTCACTGGTATCCTCTCCTCAATCATTAACCTTCTGAGAGCTCACAGTACATGCCAGTATGTATAAACTGGCTTTACCAAATTGAATGAAAAAGGAGCTTGTGCAAAAAATTTAAAAACGGATGTCAAGATGTTATGTAAGAGATTAGTGTAATTGTGAAATGTTCTATACATTATCAAATATATAAAGCTTTCTATATTGAATGTACATTATACAGATCATTCATATGTGTACATAAAATTTTAAAAATAAAGGGACTTGACTGCTTTGTTAATGAGATATATTTGTTCTAATTTAATTTTTCCCATGGAATGCCTCTTATCTGGTCCTGAGACAGATTTGGCAGTAGGAATAAACAGACTTGCCTCACATTCACTGCTCCTCATACAGACAAGTACATTAACACATCTGATCATCTGATTATCCCTAACATCCTTTGCTAACATTTCAGCCGCATCTAAATTCCCAGAAATGTAGCATTTCCTTTATTTTCTATTAGGGAATTCAGGAGTGGGCAAGCCTATTAATACTCTGACCTGTGTGACACATCACCTGTCCACACATTCTCATATTTTTAAGAGGAGAGAAATTGAGAGTGAGAACATATTTCAGATAACACAGATCTCAACCTGTAGGTTTCCTAGTATGGTCACAAGCTGTAAGAAAATAAGAACATGTAAAGAATACAAACACTTCTTAAAGAATGAGGAGATACCCAAACCTTCACATTGACTTTGAAAGCAAGAACCAAGTTTATTCCACAGTTGATGTGTAAACAGAGCTAGAATGGAATGGAGTCACTAATTCAGAATTTTGCATCATCTCTCAAAGATTATGGAATAATATGCCTATGTAAGTATTTTTTTTTTTTAAGATTTTATTTATTTATTTGACAGACAGAGATTACACAAGTAGGCAGAGAGTCAGGCAGAGAGGAGAGGGGAGAAGCAGGCTCCCCGCTAAGCAGAGAGCCCGATGCGGGACTCGATCCCAGGACCCTGGGATCATGACCTGAGCCGAAGGCAGCGGCTTAACCCACTGAGCCACCCAGGCGCCCGTATGTAAGTATTTTAATAGATAACTGATTTTAGTTCCCAGATAGTACTTGTCATAAAATTATGTTCATTAAAAGAGATTATAACAGCTAATTTAGGAGTAGGTGTTTTAGGAGAGTGCAAATCAATATATTTCCTTTAATACTATGAGAACATAAATATTGTATTGATGATATTTGAAAGGCTATTTAACCTGAGATCATTGATATTTGGATACCAGTCATAGCTCATCCTCACTGAATATTGCCTGAAGGCCAAACATCTTATAAACTTATACATATATAGCCTCATTTAATCCTCAGAGCAAGCCCATGGGCTTGATACTGATAAAATTTTCATCTTCCAGGTGAAGAACATGGGCTCTGAGAGGCAAAGCAACTTAGCAAAAGTGACACAGTAAGGAACAGGGTAAGAAATCAAAGCTACTTAGACCTGACACCAAAGTCTGTGTTCTGAGCCATGATCCTGCCACAGCAGCAGTCTCCAGCAGGTGTACGTAACTAGGAAAACTGAGGGGTTTTTTTGTTTTGTTTTGTTTTTAAACATTTTATATTGTAAACCAAAACAGATACAGAAAATCTCACTGTACAAATTAGTTTAATGCATCATTATATAAGGCATATCACCCTTGAAACTACCATCTAGGTCAAGAACTTTGCTCACCTCTCTAGAGGCCCCTTCATGTGCACCCATCAAATCACAGCCCCTCCTTCCGAAAGTGACCACTTGACGGACACTCCCTTGTTTTCCTTTGTAGTTTATCACCCATGTATACATCCTAAACGCGCTAGAGTTTGGTCTTGCACTTCTTCTTCTTTAAGTATCTTTTTGAGTCTTTTTTAATCTTGTGGCTCCCCTTCCATCCCCTTTTCCCCCAAAACTTCATTGAAGGCCCCAAGGCCATTTTTTGTTTGTTTGTTTGTTTGTTTGTTTTTCCCAGAGCTTGGAAGTTACTGATCACACACTTACGGTGCAGTTCACCTTAATCTTCTATCCTTTACATCCAGAATCTCCATCAGATTCAGGTTCCATCCCTTTGGCAAGACTAGAGGGGTGTTGGGCTCTTCTGTTTAGAAGCACATTATGTCTGTAGGTCATGTGATACTGACAATAATGGAAGCTGAGTGTGACTAGATCCATTCATACATCATGAGTTATCAAATGCTGCTATTCTAAGGCCCTTTCACTTAACTGGAATACTTTTATAAGAAATGCTTCTTGCATAAAAAAAGGAAAGAAAGAAAAAATGTAAACAAGTAGGACTATGTCATACTAAAGTTTCTGCACAACAAAGGAAATCATCAGTAATACAAAAAGGCAACCTACTGAATAGTGAAAAATACTTGTAAATTATATCCAGTAAGGGATTAATATCCAAGATATGTAAAGAACTCAGTAGCAAAAAATCTGTCTGAAAAAAGAGCAGAGGATCAAAATAGACATTTCCAAAGAAGATACATAGATGGCCAACTGGCACATGAAAAAATGTTTGACATCACTAATGATCAGGGAAATGCAAATCAAAACCACAAGATAGAACCTCACACCTGTTAAAATGGCTAGTATTGAAAAGGCAAGAAATAACAAATGTTGGAGAGGATGTGGAGAAAAGGGAACCCTTGTGCACTGTTGGGACTGCAGACTGGTGCAGTCACTGTGGAAAACAATCTGGAGGTTCCTCAAAAAGTTAAAAGTAGAACTACTATGACCCAGCTATTCTCCATCTGAGTATCTATCTGATGAAACAAAAACACTAACTGAACAAGATACATGCACCACCTCTGTTCTTTGCAATGTTTACAGTAGCCAAGATGTGAGGACAACCGAAGTGTCCATCAGTGGATGAATGGATAAAGAAGATGTGGAATATATATATATGAATATCATTCAGCCATAAAAAAGAATGAGATCTTGCCGTTTGTGACAATATTGACGGACCTTGAGGGTATTACCCTAAGTGAAATAGGAGAGACAAATCTTAAGATTTCACTTACATGTAGAATCTCAAAAGCAGACGGACTAACATAAAATTCATAAATATGGAGAATAGATGAGTGGTTAGCAGGGGAGAAGGAGTTTGGGGGTAAGGAAAATGGGTGAAGGGTATCAACTGTATAGCAATGGGTGGTAATTAGAGTTACTGTGGTGATCACTAGTTTCTACAAACACTGAATTATTGTATAACTGAGGCTAATAAAATGTAATATACCAGATTTACCTCAATAAATGAAGGAGAAAAGGAAATGCTTTCTTTTATCTGCTCTTTGTTACCCAGTGGCACATTTCTATGGGAAAGGCAGGATGAAGTCTTAGTTCATTTCCTTATCAACGTCAAGATAATTAATTTATTCCCTCTCCTCTTCTGAAGGTGACCAATTTGCTTTCTTACTATTATTGTTGTATTTTGGGGTATCATAGATTTAAACATTTGCTGTGTTTCACTCCTTTGCAGTTACAGGCGTACCTTGTTTTGTTGCACTTTGCTTTATTGTGCTTCACGATACTGCTTTTTTTTTTTT
>RCUC01119040.1:0-21814 GCA_003697995.1 Taxidea taxus jeffersonii
TTAAGAACTGTTTTGAGTAACACTTAATATGAAGTGAATCATTTCATTAATAGCCAAGCAAAAGAGCTTGTAGCATTTCACTCTCCTTACCACCACCCCCCTATCCTATGCACTGATTGGGTATTAAACACAGTTACGAAATATATTTGCGAGAACTAAACAAAGTCAAACACATAAAGGACATGTTAAGCATCCGGCAGGTATGAAAAAGTAACCCTGTGTTACAGAACAGAAGACAAAAAGAATAATTGTGAACTAATCCAAGTAAACAGGACATGCTGTCATAATCAATTTAAAGTCAAACTCAAGGATCTGTCAATCTGAATCAGGAAAGAAAACAAAGAAAAACTTCCCTCAGCCAGTGCTCATTCAACAAGAGCGCCAGTGCTGGCAGATGCATGTCAAGAGAAGCTGGTGGGCTTCGTTATTGCGCAGACCCTCATTTGTATTTCTCATCTTGTTAAGAATCTGTTCTCTGACATAGGCAAGACATTCATTCATTCAACAAATATGTGTTGATTCGTATGCGGAACCAGGTTCCTAGCACACTGTATTTAATGCTTTCTTTTTTTCCCTATAAACTGAACAATAAATACCCTCGTTTGTCAGTAAAATAGGTGGAAACAATCTTTGGCGTGACAAAAATGACTCGGTTGTACTTCATGTTGGATTAGTTGTTAAATACGTAACCATCAGCAAGCTAGAGCCTTGGTTTTCTCATTTATAAAATCGACTTGTAAGCAAGCCATGTACTGCCAAGTATAAGCTCTTACAAAATTTTAAGAGATGATAAACAGTAGGCAAATTGCTAGGTTTTCCATCCAGAAGGGTGTGTTGGGCTTTTAAATGTCAGAGAAAGTTTTGTTATAGAAAAAGATGGTTGGTAATTCCATCTTCCTCTTTGCTCTCTCTTCCACAATGGGTGCTTGTAATACCTCCCTCCTCTCCTTGACAGTGAGGGGCACACGGTGGAAGCAGCCCTATTGGGTCACATAATCAGAAAGCTGTAGGAACCTCGGTCAGGAGCTGTGGTAGCCATGTCCCTAACATGAAGAGAATGGGGGGTTACAGGATTAAACCAATTCGTTGCTTGTCTAGCAGTTCTGAGAGACAAGGAGACTCCTTCCTGATGGAATGGGAACTACTTCTAGTCTTCTGGAGATCTCTCAAGGTACATCTTTCAGTTCTTATACATCTCTTTGTGTAAGCTAATTTGCACTGGCTTCTGTCACCAGGGCAATGGCTGACCCATAGAAAAAGGCAAAGAAACTCACGTTTTCTTTGTGCTTGGATTAAATGCTAGCTATAGGAATGCATGGGGCTGTGAAAAGTGGTCAGAACTCTTTTCTAAGGGACATTCAAAGCCACAGTGTCTGGCTTTGGTGGAAAAGGGATGCATGTTGATTTGTGGACAGGGCAGTTGGCCTGAAGTTCTCTGGCTTAGGTCTGAGCTCAGGCCCCCAGAGCTATGCCATCCTGACCTTTAAGCCACAATTAAGGTATTAGAGGCATAAACAGGATGTTAATCCCGGCAATGCAACCAGTAAGTTTTTGATTTTGAGCCATCCGTATAGCCTCTCCAGCACTGGTTTGCATCTACAAAATAAGGCTCTCACATTGCAAAGTGCTGTAATTCTTGAAGCCCTCATGAAAATTTGTTTTGAACATACTTAAAAAAAAATTGGCTATAAGAAATGCTGTGAGAAGTGTGGATGGGGAGAGAGTTAGATGAAAATAGCCAATTAAGATTACATTTAAGTAATATTTATAATATCAGTAATAACTAAAACTTACAGTGGTACAAGATGACAGGCACTGTTCTAAATGTTAACCCATTGAATCCTCATGTCAACTCTATGAAATATATACTATTATTATCCTCAGTTTCCAGCTGAAGAAACCAAGGCACAGAGAAGTTGAATAACTTGCCTGAGGTTATGCAATTAGCATGTCAAAAATAAAAGCCTAACTCATGCAATTAGCATCTAAAATTCAAGCTCTTAATAACTATACTATACATCTACTGCTAAGGGCGCCCACTTCCTCCCTGACATGAAGTAAAATTCAGCAAGTGTTCATTAACTCTCAGCTTATGAATCAAGTGACCTTTGTAAAGGTCATTTTTTTTGAAGTCATTGTGGGTGTCCTGGAGGTACCTTTCCAGGAAATAAGATAGACTTGGGCATATTTTGCAGCCATAGTCCCATGTGAATCCTGCTTTTTGTCATGTTCCCACCAGAGTTCTTACAGCATTATGTGCAAAGGCTAATTAATTTTTGTTAAAGGTAGGACAATCTCTGTGTGTATTTCCTTGGAAACTGGATTATACTAAACACACTGGCTTTTGACAAGCAGTCTTACCTCATGTCAATAGGTAAAATCAGAAAATAAGCTCTTAGAGACAAAGAAGAGCAGAGAAAGAGAATATGGTCATCAAAAATACTCATTCGTTTTCTCTCCCTTTTGTTAAATGAAGGCACTATTTTCGCTCATCAGAGACCTACATAAGAAAATCCTTTAAATTGTGACTTTCTTAGCTTCCAGTTGGCAGAAATGACTTCTATAACTAGTTTACAATTTGGGCAATGTCCTTATAATAAGATTTGCTAAAGAAAAAGTATTAAGTTAATTGGAATTTAGACCAGAGTAAACTTTGATAAGTGACTGACCATCCCTTTAAAGTAGAATCAGATTTTCCTACATTAACGTTACTGTAAAGAATTCTATTGCTAGACTCAAGCTCAGTGGTTTAATAAAAACACTTCCTCATCAGAAGGCTGAGATAAATTTTATTAGTCCATACCAACAGAGCTTATCTAAGCAATGGAAAAGACCATTGTAATTATCTAGATGTGGTTTTACGAAACAGCTGAAGTTTAGCAATTTGTACTTTCATTGTACAACAGCTTTAAGGGGCGCCTGGGTAGCTCAGTGGGTTAAAACCTCTGCCTTCACCTCAGGTCATGATCCTTGGGTCCTGGTATCAAGCCCCACATCGGGCTTTCTCTTCAGCAGGGAGCCTGGTTCCTCGTCCCTCTCTGCCTGCCTCTCTGCCTACTTGTGCTCTCTGTCAAATAAATAAATAAAATCTTAAAAAAAAAAAAAAAAAGGATCTAAGAAACAAAATGGCTTAAAGGTTAATTCAAACTCAAACCACGACAATTACCAGGGTTTGGAAAATTTGGATTATCAGGACAACCAATAGCTCTCATGTGATCAGAACAATAGCTGTGGAAAAAAACTATTAGATCACTCCATCTACTGATCCCCCTGCCGATTCTAGAGAAGCAATTAGAGCCTCCCTTGCTCTGGTGTGGCTTCGCAGAGCACAGAGGGACAGCTTTAACTCCTTGTGGTGTAGCCAGGTCTGCAGTGGGGAGCATTGGGGTACTGCCCATCTGGACAGTGGGGATAGGTTGGCAGTGGGAGGGAGGAAACACGACCCAAGCAGAATGCTGGACTCAGTCTGAGTCTGTGCTCAAACGTGAATCTTGAACAGGATACGCCAGGATTTATTCTGCAAAACTTTCCCACCTGTGGGAAAACAGCCGCAGGACCAACACCTCACCAAGCCCTGAGAAGACACAGACACTCCAAACAGGGGACAGCCTACTGAGTTCAGCCCATGGAAAAAGCCCTACCTAGTGGATCTCAGAAATCTCTTCAGCTGCATATATATGGGATATAGGTGCAAGTCTTTACTTGTCGGATGGCTTCTGAATTATTTACAGAATCTGTGAGACTGTCATGGCCCTAAAGCTCTCCACGTAGAGATATGGCTTTTCCTCAAGGCTGTGCAGGAGGTTTGAGGAAGCTCCTACAGTGATGATAATCCCAACATCAGAGAGAGGTGGTGCAAGCCAGAAAATGAGAGTTTGGCATGATCAAAATTATTTACCCATACTCTTCTGCCCAGAAAATGACCTAATAAAAACTGAATTGAAAAGGTCACTCCTTTCTTCTCCTTCTGACAGTCTGAACAGACAAGAGGGATCCAGAGATGCTGGACTGGAAATAAATTTCTGACCTTGGGGCCAAAATTATATGGCTTCAGAAGCATTCCATTTCAGATACTGTAGAAGAAACATGTGGGAGGGATCTTTGGATTTTATTTTGAGGGGTGAGATGAGAGAGGGGCCCTGTGGGGCCACACACTTTCTTGAAACAATGTTCATAGCTAATACTGTAGCCAGGCTCAAAAATGGCTTCTGATTATCTCTGCCTCCCGGGATTCACACACTAGAACAGTTCTCCGACACTTTGTTCCAGAGTTCCAACAACAAAATATGGCACAAATCATGGGATGCCATTTCTGAAATCGGGTTCTAAGAGACTGTGGCTTCCCTTGGGCTTTTTTCCACCTTCCAGCGTCTGCCTTATCACTCACTCAGAGAAAGCAGTGTGCTGTGTCTAAGCAGCCTTAGGAAGAGGTTCACATGACCAGAACTTGCTGGCCTACCAGCAGCCAGTGAGGAACTGAGATCCACCAACCAGTGTGTGCGTGAGCTTGGAAGCCGACTCACTAACCCCAGTCGAGCCATGACATGACGGCAATCCCAGCCAACTGCTTGGCAGCATTATCGTGAAAGACTTTGAGCCAAAACCACCCAGTTAAACTACACCTGGATTCCAAAATAAGTTGCCACATTTCAGGGTAACTTTGTTACTCAGCAGCAAATAACTAATATAACTACAGAGCCTATACTCCTTCTCAAAGTAGATATTCTATGAAACTCTCCTAACTATAGGCATGAAAGAGGCAACTGGGGACATAGATAGCTAATGAAGAGTCCAAATGGATTTTCAGTGGCGCTTGATTTAAGTATTTCTGTCCAGCTACCCCAGAATCAAAACCATCTTCCTTGCCTCCTGAGGAAGACTGCATGGTCCTTTCCTAGTTTGACTACTAATTTCAGTTGAAACTGAGCTATGCTCATCTAGGTTGCTTTAAGCCAGTCCCTCTGCTGCCTGCACTGTTTCCATTCCATGTCCATTTATTCATTTATTCAACAATAATTTAGTAAGTGTCACTACTCTAGGCACTGGGGCACTAGCAGTGAACAAAACTAATAAGACCCCTAGCCTCAGAAGCTTACACCTAGCATACTCTCCTGATAAGCTCTATCTCCCTGACTACAGAGCTGTCCTTCTGATTTTTTCTACCAGCTACCTGGGCCCTATATCCCCATCTAAGCTCTTGCTAATGGGAGCCCAGAACTTGACAGCCCTTCATTGGGAATCTGAAAGACACATTTCTTCTGTAGGAAGTAGCATTTGTAACAACTCTTAACAGTTACTGGTAGCCATTTTGCCCATAATCGACAACTGCCTAATACACAGTTATGGGCACTTTCACTGGAGGTAGACATTTGACACACATACCTTGCTTCCATACTGTTAAGGTATATGTTCCTCACACTTCACATGAAGTCTTAATAAATCATATTTTACTAGATGATAGACATTCTGATGTGACTTATCCTACCCAATATCCAACTGGACTTGGGCCATGCAGATCGGTAAAATATAAGCAGTTCACTTACATAAAAATTGGCTAAGAGCGTCTCAAATGCATTACATCCTTAAGGTGATTTGTCTACCCTCCTTGATCTTTATTCTTGCACAAAGTCTAAGTGAAAGGAAAACTCGTGCTTCCTAGGTCACTGCAGCCAGAAAAATAAGTATGCTATGAAAAAACTGATCACAAAACAGCATTTCTTGACTCTGCCCCAATCAGTGTCTGTTACTCCCAAGAAGTATGAAAATTCTCAAAAACTGCTTTTTCTGTGTTCCACAAGAAACCTCTCTTCTCCTGGTCCTTCTCTTCTCCTGTCCTAGATTCACATCCACTGTGAAATTGTTGGCCACAATTGATGCCCGATGAAGGCCCAAGGCCCTGTACTGAAGCTGTACAACCTTGACCCAAGGCTGCCATCTCCTGAAGCTGCTAGGCCCCTGTCTGGCAAAGCTGCTGAAGCTATTACACAGGAACCAGGGAGGAGTCTGAGTGTTAGGGACTAATTCCAGGGGGGGTCACAGTGTCACCCCTCTTCTCTAGGACTGCTTACCTATTCTTTCTGTAAATGAAATTTTGCTCAGGATACTCATAAACACAGCATATCCCACATACATAGCAAATTTTTCAGACCTATTCACATGGGCCTGAATGCTGGGTGAGCTTAGTTTAGGCTTCAGCTAAAACCCCTGATTTAAGGGTATTCTAGGAAAACTGGTTTGTAGCCCAGATTAACCCATGTGCTTCCAGAAAACAGTTATTTGAGAAAGTCACCAGAAAGCCTGGAAAACCTCAACTGGCAAAAACTTACAGATCAAAAACTGGATTCATTCATTAATCCCACTTAAACTTATTGACAAAAGCCTATTTTCTTCCTTCTACATTTTCATTTCTGTCATTAAGTTTTTGAATCAGAGATAAAGGGTTTTATCACCTTATTCAGCAGACTAATTTTTAGAAAGCCTCTGAAAAATATGATGACAAGTTTGGCCCATTATAAAGAAGAAAACCTTTGTTTTAGAGAAACAGGATTTTTTAGCTGCCAGGAATTAAACTACTAAGTTGATGTTTAGCTGTGATTTTAAAACAATAACATATGTTTCTTTTCTGTGATTCAGAGATTAAAGAGGATTTTTTAAAAGATTTTATTTATTTATTTATTTGAGAGAGAGAGAGAGAGAGAGAGAAGCAGACTCCCCACTGAGCAGGGAGCCCAACACGGGTCTCCATCCCAGGACCCTGAGATCATGACCTGAGCTAAAGGCAGATGCTTAACCAACTGAGCCACCCAGGTACCCCTGAGATTAAAGAGGCTTTTAATGAAACAGATAAGACTGAAAATTCAAGCTACATTCATGGCTTTTTCTTTTACCCCACTTCCTTATTACTTGAGTGTATTCTATTTATTTCTCTAAGGTTACATTTTATAAGACATATTTGTTTTTCATAAAAGATACATGTTGAATTAAATATACTTCAAGATAAGATAAATTCATTAAGACAGTAAAAATATATAACCCAAAGCTATGAGAAAGAAAATTATGGGAGTAGGTAGATTCAAAATCAAGGTGATCATGGTATTTTAAGTAGACAAAACAAAATAGAAACAAAACAAGGGAGAAAAAACCCAAAACAAAACAAAACACAAAAACAAAACCCATAAAACCAGAGATATACATTGGCACTGTATTAAGCAACAAATAGAACAATAGATTAACAATTTTGCATTTTCTTTGCCCACTTTGCCCACTCACTTTGCCCTAACAAGTGAATTCATAAAAGGAATTTGTAATTTATATGCTATCTTGACCTAAAAGTTTTTTTTTTTTAATTAGTCCTTATAGGCTCGCAACATTTCCCGACTGGTAAACATACATGTTCATTTTAGATAATGAATTAATAAATATACCTGGAAGTATCAAAAAGTAGAAATCAATCTGCGAAAAACTGGATTAAAAGGTTGCAAAACATTTATATCGTTTATTTCAGACTAGAGGAAGGGTAATTATTTTCTTTATACTTTTTTTCTTACTACGTGATTTTCTATAGAAAACCTATTTTACATTAGAGAAAAACTTAAAGAGAAGGAAGAGAAGGACTAGGAAAACATCTGCCCAAGCCCACAGGTACATTTGTGCCTTTCCTTTGGTAGAACACTGCACTAACTAGCCAACTGGAAACTGGTCTGCTTAAGCTCGATATACTCAGGTGTCGATCCTGCATGTTCCATAGGATTAGGGAGAATGGTACATACCTAGGAGCCAGGCTAACTAGGCAGACTGTTCTCTAGTTTTTGTACACTGACAAGCAACAGCTGAGTATTGTCCTTTTTCATGAACAGAAGATGACAGTCCCCTTTAGAATGCAGCAAGCGAAGTGTGGCTTCAAGCCTGACTACCTTTAAGGAGAGAAGGTCACAATGCCAGGATGGACCATGATAAGAGGAGAGCAATATTCAAAGGCAGCAAATATCTTCCCCAGAATTTTGGACTTGGTGGTAGGCTTTTCTGTGCATAAAGATCTATGTATCACCTTTTAGAACACTTCCATTTTTATATTATATTCTATGATCTAGAGTTCAGAATACAGCCTCATGGCTCAGGAGTCTTATCTTCCTGCCTCCACATAAAAAGGAAAAAAATTGAGCCATTTAATGCCTACGAAAAGAAAAAAAAAAAACAACTCTGCATGTACAAGTATGTTCAATATAAATATAAATAGGATATCAGACTAGAGAAGATAGAAGATTATCTCAGGAGTATCCAGACATTAATGAAAGCCAATTTGCAATTAGGTGATCAACATAAGAGCCAGTGGTAACAAGCAATGTGTTCTTATTTCAAACATCTTTGCTACAAATTGCTGCTAAAAGCTTCTCCCTGCATTTCCTTTGTCTTTCCAAGGCATGGTGATGATATAAAATAATTGACAGTAACTGCAGAATGCTGCATGTCATTTCATGCAGGCATTTTAGTAACTATGTCAGGCAACCACACAGCAAACCCTTTTAATTACAAGATGTAACAGCTTTTGTTACCCTGCTTCAGGCTCTCTAGTTAACCTTGAACTAAAGGTTCATCCTTAAAGCTCTCATTTGTCCCCAGGTGTGCTCTGCCAAGATGCCAGGGCTGCAGGGACTCTGGCTGTAGGCTCCTGGAGCTTCAGACACATGGGGATGCTCCCTCATCTCTCTGCTGGGTACCACAGCCTGGGCTGCAAATGCTGCTTGGATCCACTGGGTTCTGCTTATCAACAGACCATAGTCTGTTACTTGTGGACTCCAGGAAGCCAGTAGAAATTTAATTGTTGATGACTCAGTCCCAATGAGGAATAATAAACAGAGTTTCCCTAACAGCTCATTTAAGCAAATACATGCATACCTACATATATTCATTGTCAGTAATATCGAGTTTGGGGTTACTCTCCCCTCTAGCATTCTTTTGGATTCTTCCTCTTTAGAGAATGGTGACTCATGTAGCCATGTGTGGCTAAGAATAATGCATCTGCTGCATTTAGCTACTGAGAATCATACATCCACTAAGGTCTTACTTGTGCCCTCTTTTTTTCTCATCATCTTAGTCACATGTTATCTGCTGGAGTCCTTTACACTGAGGCTGTTCCATTTTCTACCTTAGTATGTGTCAGGGCTATTAGTAGTTCCTTTAGCAAGGTTGACATGCTCATTCCCAGTGCATAGTTAGTATCTTTGATGGTAACTACTCAGAAGTCAATTTCCAAATACGCATAACAAATTGTATTTATAGTTCTTGCTATTGTTCTTCTTAATTTGCTAGGGAAGATATACTGAGACTTATAGAGAGAGACTCTTCAAGGCCCTCTGGAAAATATCTGTCTCTGTGAATGACTGCCTTCAGGTGCTCTGGCTTTTGACACTGGGAGAATGACTGCCTTCGGGGCTGGACTGTACTATGGGGAGAAACTGGATCCTGTTGTGCAAAAATGGATCACCTCACTGGGAGTTTTCTGTAGCTACAACTACCAGAAACCTGTTGCTTAACTATTTTATGACCACATACATGTAGGCCACCACAGTTAGGTGGAAAAGAAACCTCCACCTTTTTTTTCCCCTCTCTTTCTTTCCATGGGGCTAAGGGGTATGGGCAGTGACAGAGTGTAAGTGGAACATTTTGATCCACATTAGGAAAGTTTTATTTTATCTAAAAGCTGCATTCTAAAAGTTAAAATATTTCACATGGCAGAGAAATAACAATGTGGTTTTCTTAACTCTAAAAAGTCTCAATATTTCTTGTTTTCATAAAGGCTGATAGTTAACAATACCCTGCCTTGGAGTCCTGAGTTCAAGAGACATCCCAACAAACACATCCTAATCTACTTCTCCTTCAGCACCAAATTCTTCCCAATGGGACCCTTCTCCCAACTTCCTATCTTATTTTAATACTCCCCTGGCCTGAATTTAGAGACTCTTCCTTGGCTCCTATTCACAGGCCCATGCCCCCCTACACATACACAACTTACCAGGTAGCAAAATGCTGTATTTTTTGAACTGTAAGACAGGAAAGATATATTCAGTTAAATACCTAGTGTAAATTACATATTTACCCACAAAACGACAGGGATTTGTTTGAGCTGGAATTATTTTACGTCAACAAAGTAACTTATTATTCCAGGATTATTAAAACATTCCACTGGCTCTTGATGGCATCAGAAAAAATTTCTGAACATGAATTGTATATCAGACTTAAATTTAAAATGTCCATCACGTAACTGACCTTGCATGTGGGTATAGTGACAAAGACCTCCAACTGAAAGCAGTAAAATTTTATATATCTGCTCATTTGCTGCTTCTTATCATAACCGGGACAATAATGTGACTTTGAGCCCTAGATGATTATCAACTGTTTGTTACAATCTGAATGCGTTATAATGGGAAAAATAATAACCTCAGATGGAACATTTTTTTTCTTTGCTTGGTTAAATCCAGTTTGCTTCATTAACAAAATCTTTGGAATTATGGAATCACAGTAGAAAGACTGGGAATAATCACTATTGTTGACCCAGAAATAGCTCGTGTCTATCACAAGTTCAATTGCAATTGCCCTAGTTGACTTCCTTTCCTTTTACTTGACTGTCATGGGAAACTTCTTACTAGGCTTCCATCCTTTTGCCTCTCTTGGTTACATACACTTCTAGTCAATCTTGATAAAAAATTTTCAACACATCTCTATTAAACATCCTGAATATGAAATGCCTTGCCCTGGCATTTAAGCCCTCTGAAAACTATCTGCAACCTGTATGCTAAGCCTGAAGTCCCATTACTGTGGGACTCCCACAAAATGTGTCAGTGAAGCTATACTGATACCTACTATTCATCATAGCAGTTAGACATCTTCTGGGTTGTGGACTCCATGAGTTCAAATCCTGACTCAGCTGTTTATTGGCTATGATGGTAAGCAAGCCCTTTAACCTCTTTGAAACTCATCTCCTCATTGGCAAAATTAAGAAAGCTCAAAATAGGGCACCTAGGGGCTCAGTGGGTTAAGCCTCTGCCTTTGACTCAGGTCATGATCTCAGGATCCTGGGATCTAGCCCTACATCAGACTCTCTGCTCACCAGGGAGCCTGCTTCCACCCCCTCCTCTGCCTGCCTCTCTGCCTACTTGTGGTCTCTCTCTGTCAAATAAATAAATAAAATCTTAAAAAAAAAAAAAGGAAGCTCAAAACATTAGGCATCTTTATTACTATTCAACGTGCCCTTCAGTTCTTGCCTCTCCAATATGCTCATCTCTTTCTCTGGGAGAAAGGTTCTCCATTCTTCTTCAAACTTTGTAGGGTAATGGTTCTCCAAGCACTGTCTCTGAAAAAGCACTATGAGAATCACCTGGAAACTTGTTAGAAATAAAAATTTTCAAGCTCCACCTCAGACGTCCTGAATGGAAAATGTTGAGTGTGGTGCCTAGCAATTTGTATTTTAACACATCTTCAGGTAATCCTGAAGCACAGTCAACTTAGAGAATCCAGATGTATATCAAATGCTATCACCTAAGTTTTTCCTTATCCCTCCCAGGGAGCCTGACCTCTCCCGCCATTCAAACCCTGAGAGCACTTTGCACTCTCCCTTAGCATTTACCTTCTTTGCATTGTATTAACCAAATCTGTGTGTTCACCTTGTTTTCCCCCTTAACCTTGCCAAGTTTTGAACTTTTACCAGGAAGAATTTTGTTCACTAATCTTCAAATAGGAAGCAGGGCTTAACAAAGTTTCTTTCAAATATTTGTTTGGCTGAATTGAGTCAAATTATCTTAGTGCTCAAGGTATTAGAGACTGAATGAAGAACTCAAAATAGAAAGAAAACTTTCTTTTTAATAACTATTAAGAAGTTCCCTGCTGGAAAATAGAGCAGCAACACGGATTAAATGCTTCAAGTTCTTACTGGAAGCGGAGTTTCAAGATAGGCAGAGGAATAATCACCTCCTCATTCCTTGTTCTGTAGTATGAACCATTTTTCAAACATAATTTTCTAGACGCATGATGATGACTGGGTTAATGTAATATCAAGGTTTGAGGCAAAATGAATGTGCAAGCTGATGTTTCCAGGTAACTGCTTTTTGTTTTATCTGCTTATAAAAAAGCATATATAGTTTTATTTGTGTTTCCCATTTTGCTAAAGCAACTTTGAACTTAGGAAAGAAGCCAAGCTTGCCTACTGGATTATAAATCCAGTTAAAACATGCATAGTCTCTATAGTTTCTGGGTGCATGGAGTTTGTCATATACAAAAAAAAGAGTCCTATTTGTTATAATTTCATTCACTCATTAGTACCAAAAAGAAATTTTGGAAAAGAAAAAGCTAGTAGCTACCTAGACTTTTTCAAATTATGTGTGCAGAGTTTTATATATATATATATATATATGTATATATATATATACATATATACACACACACACACACATATATATACACGAAATAATTATGAACAAAATAGTCTTTGATTGATTGGATACTAGGTAGCCTCTGATAGTGGGGCAATCATTGAGCATAGCCTAATTTTCTTTTTTTTTTTTTTAAGATTTTATTTATTTATTTGACAGATAGAGATCACAAGTAGGCAGAGAAGCAGGCAGAGAGAGAGGAGGAAGCAGGCTCCCTGCTGAGCAGAGAGCCCAACGCGGGGCTCGATTCCAGGACCCCGAGATCATGACCTGAGCTGAAGGCAGAGGCTTAACCCACTGAGCCACCCAGGAGCCCCAAGCATAGCCTAATTTTCAAGCAGTTTTTAAGTTAGTCTGACTTTTAAAGAATGTAAAATGAACCCACTGCTATTGGTGAAAACTTGATTTCTTTTGATCTAGTGCTTTTAGCTGTGCTAGTTACTTTCCTTGGAGGCAGCTTTAACAAATGGATACACAGCCTGAACTCTTATGTAATCAAAAGCAGTGGTAACCTCCAGTTCTAACTGCATCTAGGAGATTGTTAGTTTTCTCCCCTTTGACAGAGATTCACATGGGAGGCACAAACTATCTGAGGCAAAATGCAGGTCTCTCCCATCTTTCAAACTTCTTCACCACCTTAGTACCTAACTTCCTTCACTCATTATTTGAGGGAAAAAAAAAAAATAGCCACTTTAAAGTCTAAAGAGGTGCTGAGTTACAGATAAAGCCCATGCAATATGACTTTTAACAGGTACTTTTTCTTTCCTTTTTTTTTTTAGGAGTTATTTATTTTACAGAGAAACAGAGACTGCGTGTGGGGGGAGGGGCAGAGGGGGAGAATCTCCAAGCAGACTTCCTGCTGAGCATGGAGCCCATATGTGAGCCTCCATCTCATGACCAATGAGATCATGACTTGAGCTGAAACCAAGATTTGGACACTCAACCAACGGAGTCACCCAGGCACCTCTACTTTTTCTTTTTTATTCTATATCTGAAGTCCTCAGCTTTAAAGATTATTCTAAAAGGGTCTAGAAAACTCTTGGAAAATTATCAGAGACACCTAAAATGTTCTTGGACAACTCTGCTTGTTGTGGCTGGTTATGCATTAAGATGAAAGCAGAGATTTCAGAGAAGGCCTGCTCCTGAGTCACAGAATGAATAATCAGCACACAAGTCTCTTCACCTGCTAGTAAAAGCCAAACAAAATTAATGATTCCAGAATCCTCACCTTCAATATAGGGAGACTCAGTTTTCTCCACAAAAAAAAAAAAAAAAAGAGGGGTGGGGTGAGGGTAGGAAGGAAGGTAGGTCATGAAATAACAACAGCTTTCTTACGAGAAAGAACACGACAGAAAATACAAACTCCATCAGAGAGATCTAAGAAGAAAAACAGAGGACAAGAGCAGAGACGAACCTTGAAAACAAGACTGTAAGTGAAATGAGCCAGATGCAATAGGGAAATATTACAGGATTCCACTGAATATCTACAGGCACCTAGAAATGGCTAATTCATTGAGACAGAAAGTAAAAGAGGTGTCATTGGAGACTAGTGGGAGAGGAGAATGAAAAGTGAGTGTTTAATGGGCACAGGGATTCTTTGGAATGATGAAAAAGTTCGGGAAATGGGTATTGGTGAGGGTAGCACAACACTGTAAATGTACTTAATGCCACCTAATTATACCTTTGAAATTGGTTACAAGGGTAAACTTTGCTATGCACATATTTTCACAGTAAAACATACATACATACAATGAAAACAAGCAAATGCAAAAAGCAAGCATGAGACACCATGTGACACAAAGTTACTGATGCTACCTTGTCATGAATCTGGAGAAAAGAAAAAAGAATTTTCAGAATAAAAGGAATTCAACTAGATTCTCATCTGTGAGGATGATATCATGTTTTCCATTGAGGAAAAAACAATAGACGATCAAATAACAGAAGAGAAAAACACCCAGGACTGAGTAGTGCTGTTCCTGAGATGGAGAGGAGATAAGTAGAACAGGTTATAATATCCTGTCTATGTATGATGGTTTTACTAAAATTAATGTATTCCTTAGGCTATCATCCTTACTTGTGAAGAGGAAAAACAAGGAAGAAAGAGCCTGTCCCTGATAAACAGCTAGCTGGTTGGAGGGGATGAGTCTTTTCCCCCAAGTCCAGGGATATGGCATTGGAGCACAAATGGTGAAACTGTTTAAAGTCCAATAGAAAGGCAATAAAGGACAAAATTAGAAAATCTGGCCCTGTATGCTTTGTCCAACACTTGAGAGATTCAGTCATTTTATAATTCACACATCTTCAGACACATTTTAAGGGCTCAGCATCTAGCAAGAGGAAGTGATTGGCAGGCATGCTCTGGGATCACAGAAAAGGATTCACTTTGTTAATAAATATAATTTGCTATAAAAATACCTCTACTGTATATATCACCGCAGCATTTCTTCAAGGGTGACTGCCTGACCAGCAGCAAGGGCGTGTCCAGGAGACCAGCTGGAGAGGCCAATTCTGGAGTTCCAACCAGAATGACTACCTCAGAAACTCTGGGAGTGGGGCTAGCAATCTGTGCTGTTATAAGCTGAACAGGTGATTCCAATGCTACATTTTGCAAACCCCCACTTTAGGAAAGAATTGGAGCAGAGGTAGTTGCCTGCAGGTGATTAGCCACACTGAACTGACCTAAGGGAGGACCATGGGCAGGTCTCTGGCAGGAGGCAGCTGCTCAAGAAAGAGGGAAACGCCCTACAGCCTTTGGAGGTGTATTTTCTTCTCCTTTTCCTGGAGGGGTTCTTATTTGCTTCAGGGGAACGAGGTGTCTTCTGCATCTGTGAGTAAAGCAAAGCTGTCGAAGTTCTGGATGGTGATTCTGCCCGTAACACAGGCACAGAGACTCTTCCTAATTTCAGAATACCTGCCTCTTCTGTCCCTCTGCATTTCTCCCTATTAGAAATGTATCTGCAGTCTACGGCCATACCACCCTGAACACGCCCGATCTCGTCTGATCTCAGAAGCTAAGCAGGGTCCGGCCTGGTTAGTACTTGGATGGGAGAAATGTATCTGCAATTTATTGTGTAGATTTCTTCAAATCCTTCTGAATGTACATTCATAGCTCATGACTGTCCAAAAGACTTTCTGAGTTAGACCCACTTGTTATGACTATCCAAGAATTTCTACATCACAGCGGCTCATTTGGAGATTTAAGGAATCTCAGATGTGTGGGAATTTTTTGCTTGGTTTGTGTGCTTTTGTTTGTTTGTTTGTGTCTGTCTTTGCTCTCTTTTTCTGTCATGGAATGTCTGGTACCAAAGACCATATTAAGCTGATAATAAAGCCCTCTGTCTATATTTAGGCTAAAGAAACCCCCTTAACCTCAAATGCTGTCAAGTGATACTATTTTTTAAGTCCATGCAGCTATATTTCTTTTATAACATCTTGAGTGAAAATTAAAAATTTCCTATGTGTCAAAAGCATTCTCCCTTTTCTCAAACTGGACTGAGAGTCTAACTTAATTCTACATTGTTGTGCCGGCAGCCTGCCACCTTCCATGGTGTGCAGGCAGCTTTCAGAAAGAACAAGATTCCCCTCTCTTCCTTGGTTCAGGGCCTATTTCCCAAATCATTTATGTCCTGCCTCACTTCCTAACCTCCTGACCTGTGCGATTGCCTCTTCTCTGGAGCCTGACATGAATTTCCAAACTGACATTACTGTGGTAATGTAAGGGAGGAAAAATTCTCCTCTACCCCTTTAGGATCTCTGGCTGGGCTTAAGAATTAAATAGATACAAGGCAGATTGACCAGAGAAAATCATGTAAGTTTTATTAGAAACTGACAAATGCAAGCAGGGAGGAAGAGTGGACTTCATGAGACAATGAGAAGCTGAGAAGTGACTGGAGCAGAACGCATTTATACCTTTTGGACAAAGAAATGATAAGTTGTGGAAAATAATAAGACAATGTGGTCTGAGCTAGAGGCAGTAGGTTGTGGGAAGTACAAGGAGAGACTGGGAGAGATCTCTCTCTTATCATCTCTTATCATCTCAGATAAGATGAGCTTATCTGAGTCCGTTTGTTTTCACAGCTCCATTTCAGTGTTAATTCCCAGCCTCTGTCGGGAAGAGTAAGTTTGTCTCTTCCTGCTACAGGGAAGGTATCTTTTTCATGGCCTGTTTTTAGGTGGTTTGGTCAGTTAAGAGTCTGCCCTTGGCTCAGGTTAGATCTCAACATTCTGGGATCCAGTCCTGTGTTGGGCTCCCAGCTCAGCCAGGAGTTTGCTTCTCCCTCTCCCTCTGCCTCTCCCCCATGGCTCATGCACTCTCTTGCTCCCCCTCAATAGATTTTTTTTTTTTTTAATCTTAAAAATAAAAGGGGACGCCTAGGTGGCTCAGTTGGTTAAGCGGCTGCCTTGGGCTCAAGTCATGATCCCAGTGTCCTGGGATCTAGTCCCACATCCGGCTCCTTGCTCAGCTGGGAGCCGGCTTCTCCCTCTGCCTCTGCCTGCCACTCTGTCTGCCTATGCTCATTCGCTCTCTCTCCCTCTCTCTCTGACAAATAAATAAATGGAATCTTAAGAAAAAAAAATTTTTTTAAATAATAAAAGAAATAAGAAAAGGCTAAGTCAGAGAGCTCTTCCTGTATCTGCTGTTTTCAGGTGACTTCAGCTCAAAATAATCAAGATTCCAAAATGGCATATTTGGGGGTAGCATGTCCTAAACTCCTTCAGGTACTCCTCCCATCCAAGTACTAACCAGGCCCAATCCTGCTTAGCTTCCGAGATCAGACAAGATAGGGCACGTTTAGGGTGTCATGGCTGGAGACTCCTTCAGGTACTCCTAACGTCTTGTCATAATTTACACAGGTCCCTTGCATTATGTCTATTTCTGGAAATTCTTGGTAACAACTGCAAAGGATCTAAGAACCAGCCCAGCATTTCTACCAGTCTCAAGAAAAGCTAGCATTTCTATCAGTCTTCCCAACAGAACAGGCATCTGGCATCAGGTTTTGAGTCACACCATTTTAAAAAAGTAGTTAAATGGAGGTTTTCAATGCAGTTTAAGTGATGGCCCCTCCTCCAAAAATAAAAACACAGATATTGACTCTATGCTAGTGCCCACTGCTGGCTAACCTCTGAATGCCCAGCTGCCCATCTGAGGATTTTTGACTATGGAGTTTATTCTTAATGGCAAAGGTAGTACGCACAACATTCTAATTGGACTTTTTATTAAGGCATGGAGCATTGCTGAGCCAATGAAATTTAGAAGGGAGGAAATACCATTTCCAAAACTTTGGTAGAAAGGGACATTATTTTTTTTTAATTTATTTATTTGTTAGAGAGAGAGAGAGTGAGCACAGGCAGACAGAGAGGCAGGCAGAGGCAGAGGGAAAAGCAGGCTCCCTGCTGAGCAAGGAGTCCAATGTGGGACTCGATCCCAGGACGCTGGGATCATGACCTGAGCCAAAGGCAGCCGCTTAACCAACTGAGCCACCCAGGCGTCCCGGGACGTTATTTTTTAATAAGTCATGAAAATATGCATTGACTCTTAGAGTCAGGGTTTCAAGGAAATAAGGTAGCCTGAATAAAGAGGATTAGCTGGTGAGCCAAATGGAAAATTTAATGCACTTTTTTCTCCTTCCTATTTTATTTTAGTTTGACCTCCTTGGAATCTATGTTTGTGGAAGAACCAGGGGTTTTATGTGCAACAACAACATTTTTACGTCCCCATTGCCGAGTACAGGAGCCAGTTCTCCGGCAGTGTGTACCACTAAAAGCACCAATGTTTGTGAATCATTCTGTTCAATTCAAAAGTAACACTAATGAAAACAAGAACAATAGTAATAATGACATATAATGCTAGGCTAAGCTACAGTAATAAAAAAAACCCCAAGTCACAATGCCTTAACACAATTTTATTTCATGTTCACACAAAATCCAATACTGTCCAGAAGTTCTCCTGTAACGTTCTGCTTTGATAGTGATGCAGGGATCCAGACTCCTTGCATATTCTAGCTATGCCATTATCAAGGGCGCTGCTATGGAGGTAGAAGGAGTTGCAGAAAATGTATTGGCTTTTAACTGTCTTGGCCCATAAATGTCACTTTTACCCTCACATCTCATTAGTCAGATGTAGTCACATAATGCCAACCATCCAGCAAGGTAGGCTAGGAAGCATAAAAAAACTGAAAAATATTTCGTGAGCATGTCCCACAAGTAGGGATGATTTACTGACCAATCCTATCTATAGTCCAAGCCCTGTGAAGGTTAATTTATATGTATTATGTTAGATCCTCAAAATGACCTTTCAAGATCTCTGTTATTAATTTCATTTTATAAAAGGATAAACCAAGGCTCACAAAAATTAACTAATTACTTGCATTACCTTGGATTCTCACAGAAACCTTTAAGATTTTATTTATTTATTTATTTTTCAGAGCGAGGATGAGAGAGCACAAGCAGGGAGAGCTGCACACAGAGCAGGCAGAGGGAGAAGCAGGCTCCTGGATGAGCAAAGAGCCCGATGCGGGACTCAATCCCAGGAGCCTGGAATCATGACTGGAGCCGAAGGCAGATGCTTAATCAACTGAGACACCTAGGCATCCCTTACAGAAACCTTTAAAGGTATGGATTATTAATTCCAACTTACAAGTGCGACTCAGAAACGTAAAGGAATTTCCCAAAAGCCAGATCATGAAAGTGGGATTTGAACGCTGAAAATGGGCCCATCTCCCTGCTTCTCCACATGATGTGTAGGAAGTATAATGCTAGGCTCTGGGAATACCAGAAACAAAAGGAGGGGGAAAGAGATGTCTACTCCTGCTACCATGATTGCAGATCCTGCCATCTACACTACACTCTGGTACCTCTAGGAGTTATTTACACCTGGACCAGAGATATAAAGAACAGTATTTCCAAAAGCAAAAAGCCCAGGCACTTGGCCAGACTCAGGTTTTCTTTGAAGTTAATAGCATATACAGTTCACAACTCTCACTTCCATAGGTACCTTCCAAGGCTCTGGGAGGGATGCTAGCAATTTGCTCAGAGGATTTTATATTTCTGTAAAATATAAAAACATGGCATCTTCTAACAGTGGTTAGTTAAGACCATTGTCTGTTTCCACTCCTTTGTCCAACGGTCACTTAAACTTTTCATTTTGGTGGTGGTAACTTGCCTGTCGGCAAGTTTACTCTCCAATTAAGGAGAAATTGAATAGAATATAAATACATCTACTTTGGCTTCAGTGAGATATGTTCATGGATTCACAATCACTTCTGTGTATAAATATGACTGCAAGCCATCCCCAGGCAAGAAATCGCTTTCGGGAATATTGCTAATGTTTTCTGTGCTCACTGGCATCACAACACATATGTACAGAGTTAGAAGTTATATTGTGACATGGGTGAAGAAGGAAATCTCTGTGGAAAAACATCCCAGTCATCAGACTTGTAAAATTGTGAGTGGAAGTTGCAGTTCCCATAAATGACTAATGAAAGTAGAAGTTTTCTTTCTGTCAAGCATATACTCAGTAAGGCAGCATATACAATTATAAACATTATTTTTTTCCTTTCAATGGCAACTGCATGAAATAAAGTTTATTGCAATTTCTGTGTTTGGAGGAATGCTGCAGAGAGTGCCTATGTTAATGAAACTTTTAGAGGTTTCCTAAACTTGACAACAACCTACAACTTTTGTGACTAAAACTGGTTTGTGGAAATAAAGAAACATCTGTAAATACACAATGATAAAAAAACAAATTTCAATCAACCATTCTAGTTGATTGGTTAATAAGATTACTTTATTCTATTTTCTCTACAAAAAATGATATAAAAATTTTAAATTTGTTGATATGTGAAGAGGTAACCGAAGAGCATACACCCAAAAATACTGGGGAAAGGGCAATTTAATTTCCGGTACTTGGTTTAATTTGTGGCACTCGTCAGCTTTTAAATTTTACATGTATCTGATTTCTTTTTCTAAATATATATTCATTTTCATATGTACTTCCTGTTTTTTCTTAGAGTCCTGCAATTATGTCCCTATTATAGACTGAACATGTCTCCCACCAAATTAGTATGTTGAAATCCTAATTTCCAGTTGGGAGAAAGGGCCTTTGGGAGGTGATTAGGTCTTGAGTGTGGAGCCATCATGAATGGGATTAGTGCCCTTATAAAAGAGACCCTAGAGAGCTCCGTTGCCCTGTCCATCATGTGAGGACATAATGACAACACAGCCAAAGACATTTAAGTGGATCTAATTATATTCCAACAGATCTAAACACATTGTGAACTACAGATAATCTTAACGAATCTGATTCACAGAAAATGTATAGAACAACAAATCAATAGAGAGTATGTTTATGGTAGATAATCCATATTGTATAAATACAGTTCTATTCACATTTGTATCTCTTCCAAATTCTTTTTCACTCAAATCCTAGGAAACAAACAAAAATCTCAAACTAAATAAATAAAATCCCACAATCTTTTTTTTTTAATCTGTAAAGGATTTTAGAGGTTGTCTAGTTAGCCTTCAACTTTCTTGTTCTACATACACAGAAGTTTAAATGACGTGTCTGAAATAGTCATTTCATCAGAGGCAGAGTTAGGACCAGAAAACAAATCTCCATTTATGCTACCACAGGACCATCACATGTCAAAATGCCTCTTCCCAAACCTCTGTCCACTCTCTCCCCAAAAAAGGTAAAGAAAAAATTTTTTATAGTGGATGATCATTTGAAAAATACTCCTAGGTTACATGTAATTTAGGAATTACAGAATTCCTAAAAGCCTGAATTTCTTAAATTGTGTGACTCCAAATAAAACTCATATTCCTAAGAGACAGACAATGGGAATGTGATTTGGCTTTTAAAATTAGGGACTCTGTCAGCACAGGGGTGAAAGAGAAAAATGAAGTGAAGGGGGAAGCTACACAGAACCATATAGTCAGCAATGCTATTTGAGCCATATGCTAGATGCAGAGGAAAAGGAAATGAAAAGCTTTGAAATGCAGCTGTCCCACTCCCTGCTATTTCCACTCAAACCCAACTATTTTTCCACCAGGATCCAACACATGTGGTGACACATGGAAACAGGGTGAGCTCATGGACCCTGGGGAGTCCAGCATTCCTGGTGCAGCACCCTGGAAGCACAGGGCCACTCCCAAACTCTATCCCCCCACCCCCGTTAACCCCCAAATGGTAACTGTGAAAGAAGACCTAGTGATGGAAAAACCCACATGGTAGCAAAAAAGCCAAGCCGAAAACTAACTCAGACACCTGACTGTCGTTTATTAATGACACAGCAGACAATAGATCGTTAAATCAAAAGCTACCCTAGTTGTAAAATACCTTTGTTCGTTAAAATCAGAGAAACATACTCCTTTGGGGCAGTGGAAGATAA